>VXBA01000042.1:353305-370289 GCA_013399895.1 Serilophus lunatus
CTGGTGGAAGGGGGAGCCAGAACCAGGCCACCACCCTGGGGACAGGCTCAGGACGGCCCTGGGGGGGGTGCCCTGTGTCCAGGTGCGGGCTGCACCAGGCCAGCCCCCACTGGCACATGGAGACAGGCCCAGCACAGCCCCAGGGGACCCTGCAGTCAGGCTTGGCCCTCACCCGGGCCAGCCCACAAGTACTTGGAAGTATGGCCCCGGCCCGGGCCAGCCCCACCGCACAGGCACTTGGAAGCACAGCTCCAGGGAGAAGCCCCACCCAGCCTCAGAGGGGGGGGTCCTGCACAGCCCCCAAGGTGGGACCCACAGCCAGGCATGGCCTGGGGGGCCCACACAGCTCAGGGAAACCCCCACCCCCGCCACAACTGCCAGGGCAGGAGGGTGGCCCACCATAAGGCATGGTCCCGGGGTCACTCCCTGCAACCACCTGAGGAGGAGGTTTCACCATCCAAGTTGGCCTTTTCCCTTCTCAGAGGGGAAAAAAAGAAACCCAAGTTTAAAGAAAACAAACTAACCCCTCTCACCAAGACAAAACTGCTTCCCTAACCCACTACAGTCTGTCTTCTTCAGATCAAGCATCAGTGAAACTTGACGATAAAGTATTTATTGTCATATGCAAATACATATAAAGGGTAAGGATCTGCTACTGCTGTTAGTCCACCAATAAAGTGGAATTAAGACTCCAGTCCAGTAGAAAATACCCTTTCCATAGATTTAAGTTTTGTTACACTGACACAGGTTACATGTAGTGTTTGAGACTGAATGTCTTCTACTATTCGAGTATTTCTGTCTTGAGCATTCCAGTATATCTAAACACTGTGGTGTCTGGTTTTCTTCAGCTACACTTTAACAGTTCTCATTTGAATCAGAATTCGAAGCAGGCAACTTGATCTCCTGGCACTGTCCTTATCATTTGTTGTCAGACCATTGTTTAACGACTATTACCTCACAAAGAGGCTTTCCACTGATAAGGAACTTGTGTTGTTACTGAGATAATTAATTATCAATGCATTAGAGCAGTATGTATCAAAATTAACAGTATTCATCAAGAGGAAAATATTGCCTAGTAAGACTTGCTGTGTTTACCTGTAGCATAAATCTGTATTAAAAACAGATTACAATTGTCAATGCTTATTACACATTAAGAGCAGGCTACATTGAGAGAAATACTTTACCTAATACTTTGAACTATTGCACGTAGACATTAGGTGAGACGTAGTCTACCTGTAGATACCAACACTGCAAACTGAATTTGCTGTCCCATGCTCCTTTTGTAGACTACACTCTCATCTCCAGAGAGCTCCATCTAACCTATTTTAGGTACCTCCCTTAGCATATGAGATATGAGACCTATGCCTGAGAAGTGCAAAATTCCTTTCACTGAGTGTAAGGGAAGCCTCTACTCACATGTAAAAATCTGTTAATTTTTTAGATAAGTCTACCCCAGCTATTAATAAAACCCACCAGCCTGATTTTAAAATCTGAATTTAACTTGAGAAGTTAACTTGACTACTTTTTGTTATTTTAGTGAGATTACACAAATACAAGCACAAAGGTAATGTTGTCCCAAGGAGATTACTATTATTTCTGGTTTGATAGCTTTCCCTATGCTGACAGAAAATACTTGCTTAATGATACAGCAAAATTCCCAGCAATTTGAAAACACTGCTTTGAATATTATCTCTCAGTAACTATTTAAATTATGTTGCACATATTAAAAAAAATAAATACAGTGTTAATAATGTTGCAGTCAAGTAGTAAAAAACTTAAAAACAATAAAGATAAGGTCATCTATGACCTCTTAGTCGGCCCTCTCAAATACATTTATTTAATTACATGAGATTTTTAGCCCATCTCACTTGTAAGGGTAAACAACTCTTACATGAATCAATAGTATTTTACTGCTTTTCTTACAGCAAAGATCCTAAGGCTAACCTAGAATTCATCCTCAATACAGAATTACACATTTCCTCACGTTTTCTTCTGCAATAATGCAAGTGAGTCTGATAACTTCAGAAGTTACTGCTTATTTCCACAACTGAGGACTGGAATGGATTTTTATGCACGGAGAACTGAAGAACAAGGGAGATTAACAATCAGAAGTATTAACTAGTTTTGAGTACTCAGTCCAATATGGCTCAGGACTGCTCAGAAACATGTAGCTCTACATGATTTCATACCGACTGCTCAGCACTTCTAAGAATCAGATTCAAGAAAATCACATTAAACTCCATACTTGATTTTGGATAACCGTTAGTGTTATTTAGGGATCACATGATAGAATATAGGCAACCCATTCATTTTCTGCTTCAATAATTGCAAGACTGTATTCTCTCTCTCACATTTCTCATAAATATTTCTGCTACATGCTAAAGAATCCTGTAAATACTACCACCATTTACAAATCACACTACACAAACTAATAAGTCCACAGCATGAAGCAGTCTAGAAGACAAGAATGTGCTACCATGTTTAGGTACTGCTACAATGTGCCTCTAGAAGAATCAAAGCAGTTATATAGTCATTCTAAGCACGACTATTAGCTGTGACATTAAAGCCTGTCTTTCATGCCAAGGTTTTGCCTTAGAACACCTAATTCTATTTAAGCTTTTTTCCCCTTGAATCTGTAAATATATATTAGACTTTTATTCAACTTGCTTTATGTACTTCCATCTGCTACCTTCACATTTTGACTATTGTTAACATTTTAGTCCCTAAAACCCACCAGAATCGTCAGACAAAAGAGGAAGACATTTTCTGTTTCTTAGAGTCATGTCTAAATGTGGAAACAGTTCAGAATTTGACTTGATCTTTGCTTTAAACATATTCATTATGCAAATTTTTCCTCTTCAGAAATGCTTACTGAAATCAAATAAAGTCAAGCCTAGTCTCAAGTTCAGAGTTCCAAAGAAACAAGCTCCCACCATGAACACATTAAGAACTGTTAACCTAAACACATTTCTTACCCATGAGAGTTCTGTAGAGGGAGAGCAAAACCTGATCTATATATAGAAATTGCATTAGTAATTTTAAGTAAAAAAATTCCAGGCATTTTATTGGTAGTTGTTTTACAGGTTCCTCCTAATTTCATGACTCACCAAATCATTATTTTTAACTTAATTTGGATAATAATCTGTGTTAAACTAGTATTTACATCAGCCTGCTCTATTGCAGTTATTTAAGTAGATTTTGTCTTTGCCCTCGTTTCGATTATCTAATCCATCTTGACAATAGAAACACTGATGACTGTGGATGTCATTCCAAAATCTCATTTCCTCAGTCAAATGAAGGTGTATTCCATTAAAGGGTATTTTTGTTTAAACAAAGTTGAACTTTCAAAGGAAAGCTGATTTAGTTTATTTTACTACTTTAACAGACTATGCTATATTGTATTCTTTCAGGCATTTCTAAATCATAGAGCACTCCTTATGAGACTTCAGCTTTTCCAAAAGCAATTCTTCAGGAGTCTCATTGATTCTGTGATCCCACTTCACCATTTCAAAAGGAAGGAGAGATGTTGAATCAGGTTAACTTTAAGCAAACATGAGCCTCAGCTGATGATCACCAAAGGGAACAGCACCCCAGCTGGCTACTAAGAGCACCTTCTAGTTCTCATCAGCGAGTTTAGTCACCACTCTGGAAACGCAGAATTTTTGGCATCACTTTTGTTTGGACATAGCTTCAGTCTTAACAATGAAGCATTGTATCCTGTCATTTTTAATTGAATTCTAATGCTACTGATACAAGAATTCTCTAAGCTTTACTGATGCATGTAATTTTCTGCCTTTTCTGCAAAAACAGTTTCAAGTACACTAAGCCAGTAACCTATTTTAGTACGGGGGATGGCAAATCACAAGTAAACTAAATAAAGAAATACTGTACTTTCTACCATTAATTTTTATCCACATTTATTTATGAGTAAAACAAACAGCAAACATTACAGCAAAGGGGACGTTCAGGCCCAGATTAAAAAAAACAGGTGCCTGACTAGGTCCTGAATTTAGGCACCTCAAGATGTCTGACAAAGTACACAAAAATAAGTGGAAGTGATGAGCTTTTCAGCAAACTTGTAAGTGCATTTCAGTATTTATTTAGATGTTTTAAGCTCTCGCACTAGATTTTACAAGCTGGTGAACACTGGCAAAAGTATTTCTCCCACAGAACTATAACCACACATTCCCAAGACAGTATAAATATATGGTTGAACTAACATTAATACACATCACCATTTTATCAATTACATAATAAAACAAATTATCAAGTATCCAAATATTAAGTTACGCAGCTTGAAAGGCATACAAAATATTACAGAGGTCTGCCCAAGTCACAGCAGAAACTCAAGGAGGAAAAACAAAAAGAAAAAAAAAAAAAAATCACACTTTCAACAAAGCAATAGTTGGTAAACAACTCTCAATAGGTACAGTAAAAGAAAGCTACAAGATTTTTCAGAAACTTTCTGATTAAGAATTTTTAGCTACAATAACAAAGCATTTCTACGTTTTAAAAAAATATTTACTAAAGTAAAGGGCATATTCTATACTTCCTGCACAAGACAAAGGCAACATTTTACTAGAAATATTAAATAGCCCCTCCCAACCTTTTCAGGCCCTCTGTTAAGTTGCACATGAAGTGCCAACATGAATTTTACTGTAAGGCTTTTTGTCTGGAGACATTAAAGACTTGTGTGCTTCTGTACAATTTAAAAGATCTTCTACATGAATAACCAGAGAGTAGTGACTTGTAAAATGAAGAGGTCTGCAGGTAACAGAAAAGTACAGATGCAAGAGTAAAAGGTTGCTGTAATTCATAGCATTAAAAAGACAGACTGTGCAAATCCTGATTAATTCTAGTGCGATTGTGGGAGACAAAACATACAGTGAGCAGGCAGGACTACTTTAGAGGCCGTATTCTTCAATATTGAAATGACTGTAGAAAAAAAGATGCTAAGGTCCAGATAAGATGGTAGTTCTCATATCATCAGAACTATACTCATTTTAAGGAAAAACAACATTGATATGCTGGGTGTTTTGGCACCTAATCTCTCTACAGATTATTTTAGAACCCCAATTTTTAGTAAGTCAAACTAGGTGGGTAAGACTCAATGGTATGATTAAAGCGTAATTGATCTAGTAATTAATGAGCAAGGAGACAGCTCAGAATCAGGGTACAGCAAAAACATTTACTGGGTCTCCAAACAGATGGATTTACCTAAACATAGAAGTTGCATTTCTACTGAGCCTTTAGCCTATTAGATACTCATAAGGAAGCTTCCTCTGCTACTAAGAAATACCAGACTGATGTCTTTGGCATGCAGTCTGCTTAATTCTAGTTTCCATCCTTTATTCCCAAAGGAGTACTATAGGCTGTTGAGCTTTACTGAATACAACAATTATTTCGGTGACCATTGGAGTCTTTAAAGCGCAGACGCATCTTGGGGCGGTATTTCTCCAAGTACAGAAGTTGCTTGCTGTTGAAAGCTCCACGCCGCTTCCTAGATGGAGAAAAAGAAAAACATATTTTAAACAGAACATTTAACTACTGCCCAGTGAAATAATATCAGCAACCAGAGAAAAATATTGTTAGGTCACTTAAAAAAGCCACCTCTAAGTCAAGGCTGTAACCAAAATAGGAATAATTGAAAGTTCAGTGCCAGGAAAGAGGGTGGTATCTTCCTTTCACAAATACCTTATCGGACCACATGCTCAAAGGAGTACATAGTATTTTAAACAGTGTTCTGCCTTTGATATACACAAACCATAACCCTTACAGTAACATCTTCAGAAGAAACTTCAAAAGGAAGCTGTAGTGCAGATAAAAGATGGTTTTCTTGAGAGCTGAAGTTATTCAATCTTTTAAAATAATTATAATGAATACTATAGTATTAAGAAAGCACATAAACAGTTTAAGTGCCCATAATAAGAAGCTGAACAGAAATTAAGCTTTGTTTTCTCAAATCACAATTATGCAGCAAAAAAACACATGTTGAGTGACTGTTTGGAATATGTACCAGGTTTCCTATTCCTCACTTTATATACAACCAGTATACAAGCTGAATTTAATTCTTCACAGACTCGGTGATTATGCAGGAAGTCTTTTGATATTGTTTATAATAGCTGCAGCTTCTTTTAAATATAGTTGAAACCTGCAAAATTAAGACATTACAACTAAAATTGTTTTCATCCAATTTACACACATTTATTAAAAAATTCCAAGGAAATACCTGTCTTCAGTAGACTACCAGAAAAGATTAGGAAGCATTTTCTAGAACACTTTGCTGTAATACAGAAGAAAGGATCCATCAATGTGAATGTGTGTTAGTTCTAGCTAGGAGACAGAACTCTAATTCTAAAGGTATTCAGCCTCTCAAATGTAAAATAAATAAAGAGCAGATCTAACTGAAAGTAAGGGGGTTTGGTGCCTGGGTTTTTTTAAAATCTCCTCAAGTAATTATGTACTGATTTTGTTTTCCACAGGAATAGAAAATACTCATTCCATAGGACGAGTCCTACAACACTGACTGTGCATAGCACAAATTCGGATGTACTAAATTAAGTATCTTCCCCCCTCCAAAATAAAAGTCTGTCAAAGGCAAGAATAGCATTCATGATTTCCTTTAATGCCCAAGGATTTATCAATATGTTAAAACTTGGAAATAGTTAAAAATAGCTTCATACTCACTGTCTTATGAACTGCACTGCATCTTCATACTTCATTCCACCTTCTATCAGTGCAAGAGCAACTAAGACTGGAGCTCTGGTTAAAAAGAAAGAATTACATTCAGTTTAGTTTTTGTCAATACACTCAGAAAAAAAGCTTACTTTCCCCTGTTCTCTCTTGTGTCCTTCTGTGTATGTGATGTTTCTTCTCTGGGAAAGCAAACAGGCAGAAGGCATTTCTGTATTGACCAAGCCACTATATATCATCCATTTTTGAGCTACCTACTCTCATGAAGATAGGAGTTTAAATTAACTCTGTTCAACTTTAACTTTGTTCATCTGACTTCAGGTATAGGAGAGTATAACAGGAATAAAATTTAAGTAATTTTCAACCATTAGTTTCAAACCAATTGATTCTGGGGAAGAGGTGCATATGGGTTTCTATTCCTCACGAGGAAGCATCCTTAGAAGCAGTCAGGATGCCAAAGCAGAAGTCAATAGAGGGCTCAGGTTCAATAAGGACTGACAAAACCTAGAAGTAGTGTCACAAGTTTTAGGAAAAGATGAAATCCACAGGCCATGCACTCTCCTGAGGATTTCCTTGCTTGATACAGTATTCAGATAGAAAAGCTTGAGATGAATTAAACTCAAATACATTAACAACTTATGGCTCAAAAAAAAAAAAATCCTGTCTCACACAAGCAACTGACTTGCACATCTAGTATGACTTTGTATGTTCAGGGACTTAAAGAAACCTGACATGTAAGAAAGCTAAGTTATTTAAAAAGAAGACCCAACTACCCAATTTTAAAGAAAACACAACAGGTATCATTCTAAGCAGCAGAAGACTTGCTTTGGTAATATTCATCTCTACAGTTAACTTTGTTACACATGAAGCCATAATGCAGTGTATAAGCCAGGCTTATGGACAGTAAGATCAGAAACCTCCATTTTAGATTAGACATACTGAAATCCATGGCTATAATATAGCAACTGATTTTTGAACAGATCTAGTTCCCAGGTAGTCTAGAATAGTAACAGGAAAAACCATTATGTTCTCACAACTTTTGAAACTGTATTTGAGATAGTGGCAGCAGACAGAAGGATCAGGGATAAGAGGAGAATGTTTAGCATTATCATTAAAAATATTGAGGTCACTTAGAAGCGAGACAAACAGAGCTTTGGGACTTCAGAGAACACTTTTCATCCCTCAGATAGGTGGTGGACAAAAGCTGATCTTGATATGCCAGCACCACCCGCTTATTCGCCACTAACGGTTAAAATACCCGTGGTACAAGGAGACTGGCAAGACTGCTGAAATGAAGAGGGAGCAGGCAAGTTACTAGAAAACAAATCCATTGGAAAAAAAAAAGACAAAACCCACAAAAAAATACAATGGGATACTCATCAAAATGCTTGGTACAAGAATATACTTGTTTACTTTGTTCAGTAGAGTCTATGAGAGCTGTGATCATAGCATCATCTATTGACCACAAGGCCTTAATATATACATACAACAGTTTTCCTGCCATCTTAACTATTTTTAAAGCATGAGGTCATTCCAACACTGCATATGTGACTATCTTACATTTGCCTGAAATAAACTTTTGGACTGCAACTTAACAAGTCTTAACAAGGAATACAACAGATCTTAAAAGCTTCACCCACCTTCCAAGACCAGCAACACAGTGTACAGCAATACAACAACCAGGTTCTTCACGAAACTTAACTTTAAGGAGGTTTAGCCAATCATCAACAATCTGGTTGGATGGTGGAGCACCGTCATCAAAGGGCCAATCCTAGAATACAAGATGATAAATACATAAAGATAGAACTCTTTCTGCTTGTAAGCTGCATGCACAGGCAAAAAAAGGAGGGGACACCACAGACAAAGAGCTGAGAGCTAAGGAAACCACTCAAACTTAGGATTTTCTAATAGTGTAACTATAGCAATAGTAGGAATACATTCCCTTCATTCAGTTTTCCTTAAGCATAGGATTTTGCTCAAAACCGCAAGAACAAACAACTGCACAGCTTTTTCCTCCATCGGCTGCTGGAATATACTCAGAGTTAATAAGGTGGTGTCAAAAGAATTATTTTTTTGGGAAGGGGGTGGGGTGAGGAATGAGTTGGTTTCAAACTCTGCTTTTACACTACTTACCAAAACCTGAATGCCTTCTTTTTCCACCGGAGCAGTGTCGTAAGTAGCTTCACACACTCTGACCACTGTGGTAACACCGTATTTCTTAAGTTCCTAGGGAGTTAAAAAAATCCAACTGCTGTAAGGGTAAACTGGCTTCACTTACCACTTAATTTTCTCAATAAATTTACTTAGTAACTCATTCCAAAATTTTCCACTAACTAAACTTACACAAATACTTGCCACTCTGTGAAGAACACAAAGCTGAAATAACTAAAAACCTGTGTGCTAATCCAGATACCTTTAAGTTTTTCTGCAAATATAGTCTTATCTGCAGACTAAGTTCTGTTATGTTGGATCACACTTTTTTAAATTTAAAATCAGATCCAGATAAATATTGATTAATCAAGTAGTCCATGTCCAAGAGATCATTCCTTTTAAAGGAACAGGAAGCTTCCTGATTTGCAAAGCTACGTACTTCAGTAAAAGCATTCTGAGGAAGGTTTAAATCTTCCTCTTCTCTCTCTGCTTAAAACAACAGGTTTGTAAGACCACTTACTGTTAAGAATTATGAGCACAGACTAATAAATTATTCCAGTTCCTGTGCTGTCATAACTAGAGAATAATAATATTTAGGTTTCCATTTCGCTGTTACTCTCCATTAAAATAAAAAAGGAAAAAAGCAATCCCTCTTCATTATTCCTGCAACAACCCATCATCCACATTGTAACTGTCACAGTAATGACTGAAGCATAGCCTAAGCACACTTCATCTACTTGTTAGGTATAAAGGCAAACAAATGCTACCTCACTATATTTCCCGTAAATTATCACGTACCAAATGTAGAATTGAGCTATAATACACCTAAAGTCTTGCTAATGAGAGACTTTGCAAACTCAGACGTTACTGGGCAGTAACTCTGCAGGAACCTACTAGCACACATACATACACTTTATACAACTGTGCATTTTACAGTTCTAACATGCTGGATATGAGGTTTACATAATAAATTCAGTACTAGCAATGTATGCCAAGACACCTTGATCAATAAATAACTTCAGCATGTACCAAAACACTTAACAGTAGCTTTGGATGCAGAGTAAGGCTAGTGTCACAGATTGCACTCAAGTAGACACTATGACACAGTGGATCCTCTTAAGCTACATAAAACCATGATCAGCTAATAATGAAGGAAACTAGGCAGTGAAAGCGTATTGCAACCCAGTTATTTATTCCTGAGGTAACAGCCCAGGAATAAATTATGAATTATTCTCTTTTTAATCACTGTGCAATAAACACAAGGAAATGTCACACTGCTTCAGCCTAATCTGAATTCAAATTCCTACCACTAGCAGATATATGTAGTGTTCTACACATAACTGACAAATAATTCCTGTTTACAGACCTAAACAATGTACACAACATACCATGTACCAGACAGCATAGCCATTATTTGGCTTCGCTCTCAGAATTATGTTTGTGAAAGTCAAAGTATATATTTGTCTGTAGGTCTTTGAAGCACTTAATGAGTATTTGAAAAAACTCAATATACAGTTTCAGTACCTCTTCATATGGCTTTCACAGCAGTTATCAACTAGTAAAGAAGAAAACTATAAATACAGCATGCTGTTCAGGCATTACAAAAATATATCAGTAAGAATTTTGTCCTGGCCTTACCTCTATAAATTTGTTTAAGGTTGCATTGGTTGGATTGTGTGTGATCAGGAATCTCATGTTCTTGTAGGTGATTTCCACAGGAGCTGGGCGGTTCATTCGGGCCATATTGATTTAGTCAAACATGCAACAAGATTATGAAAGGATTATAAAAAAAATTCTAATACAGAAGTGATGTAGAGAAACTGAAGTCTACTTCACTATCCTCCACGTGAAATTCTCAGTGCTCGGAAGTATGAAGTTGGGAGCAATGGGAAATGAAATGAACCTCCTAACAAGAAGCAGCAATTCTTCAATCCAGTAATACTGAGGCAAAAGAAAGGCAGTGCACTGAGGTTTACCCCATCCAGGTCTGAATTCTGTTGTTAAATGCGCTGCCAATTTCAATTCAACACTTCTTATCCTGGTCAACCACTCTTGGGGGGGGCTTCTTGGTGGAGTAGTAATGAATTCCTACAGTTCACTTGTCTGCATAGAGGTCGTGCTGTGCCTGGCAGTAGTCTCCACTGCCCTTCAGAAACTCCATAAATGTGTGACCAAGAACACCACAGAACTGCTGTAAAGAGAGGGGAGGGGAAAAAAAGTATAATGAGAACAGGTAAAACAAGGTCATTTTTAAGACAGCAAGCATTATAAAATGAGAAAATAAAAACACAGCAAATAAGCAGTTTCAAAAAGTTTACTTTTTATTCCAAGAATTAGGTTTGCCTAAGAATCCTGTTAACTTTCTTAGCAAGGATTACTTGACAATAAATGCATTTACTTAATACAAAGTTTCCATAGAGGGTTATTTCAAAACCAAAACCTGAGAGGTATTAAAATACCAATTCAGATGTGCTAAACAGAGCAACAAGTTTTAAGAATCCAGGTATTTATATGAAGCATAGTTTTTGCAAGACACCCATAAAACTGCCTTGTCCATTCCGAATTGAGAGACATCACAACATCTACTTAAATTACAGTGACCTTAAGTAATCTGATGAAAACAAGGATGAGATTCCTTGAATATTCCAGCTCAGCACTGGACAATTTTTGTGTTTGAACAAAACTATCAGTCTCTACTTACACATAAAATCACTTGCCCTAATGGCTAAAAACTTACTTGGCATGTAAACATCATTAATTCACATACAGAACAGCCATCAGGAAAAAAGTGCATGTAAATCCACCTGAATCAAATAGGAGCCCATGAAAGCAAATGCAGTCTTTATGGTCTAACAACACAATGTGAGCTTTTGAAAATACTTTTGAGACTTTCAAGGCACACAGATTTCTATCTAAGGAACATTTCACTTACTGAAGGCTGAAGACCCACAGCATACTTTTAACCGTCTTTTTATACCAGGACTTTAATAACATACCATGGTAGCAGCAACAAGTTTATTGAACAGGTTATTCCCGTCCAGTAGTATTGTGTTTAGCTATGGTTAAATTTTTATATATGTCTATATATCTATATATATCATTACTGCAAGACACAACCAGGAATTAAGATAGCAAATGAACTGCTCCAAGCTGGGTATTCATTTGTAGACGTTGCAAGTGAATCACCAAGATAAGCTTTCAAGCACCTTGGAACCCTCACAGCAGAGCAGTTCATTTTGTGCCCAGTCACAGTTCCAGTGCTGCTGCTGATACCTGCACAGGGAACTGAAAGAGGACAAGAGGAGTTCTGTTTCTCAAAAGAGGTACACGTCAGACAACATGCCCACTAAGTATACTTAGGTACTAAAAAAATCCATAATTGATCCCACAAATATTTAGCAGAATACAATTATTTAGGTTAGTCAGTCAACTCCTTTTCAGACAGCTTCCTGTTTACAGTTCTAAGGGTGTGTGCTAATGGCAGACATGACTTGTAAAAAAATAAATAAAACAAAACACAACCATCCCCCCCAACCTGCTAACAAATATGAGAATTAATAGAAAGAAACTAAGACGACAGTTTCACATGCACTTTGCTGCCACTCCAGAGATACTACCATCAGCTAGAAGTAAACGCTGTAGGATTAAGTTTGCCAATTACTGGCAAAAAACCTATTTCAGTTTTTATTTCTGCCAACTTGGGAGACAGAAAGAACTCTAAATATACTAGGCATGAAAAAGAAGTAAGAAGGATCTTCTGAAGTCAAAGGCCAATGGAGTAACAAGAACCAGGAGAATTCAGACTCGGAAAAATTCCAAGAATCATCATCTGACTCACCAGCCATGCTCTAGAAGGTGGCAGGTGTGCATTTAAAAGCCTCCTAGGACCAGACCTAAGAAACAGCTAAAATAGCAACTGAAAAAAAAAGAAACAAAGATAACTTATTTAAAGTCACTTCCAATTAGTTTAAGAAGCAGAACAGCAAAAAGGGGCAGGACAGCTTTAAGCAGATACAGCTGCACAAGATCTTGTGCCACTTTTCACATGCACTGGCAGATCTCATGTTTATCTCTTCTTAAGACTGCTAAGAAGAATTGTAGTCCTTTTCCCTGATAGAGGATGAAGGGGTGGAGGCTGTTGAAAACAGAAATGCATGAAAGTGAGCTTGAGGACACAGAATAAGTCATTAGGGAAAACCTTTCAACCTTCAAGATGGAGTTTTGGGGGGAAAAAAGAATGCAAAGAAATTTGAAACAGTTAACATGTCACCATGCCAGGTCAAGTAGGAAGAAAAGCGTAATCAGGACTCATCCCGCCTTGAGGCAGGCTGCCCTTGGTATGCAACTAGGAGTACTCACAATACCAGACAAACTCATCATCATGGGGATAAGGAAAAGAGCAGGCAGTAAAGTATTACTTTAGTAAAAAATCCTTAATTGTTATACAAATTGCTAGTCACATCTTGAAACTGGGTGCACAGTTCAAATTCTTATACAAAGTTGGAGCGAGCAGATTATGCAAGGTTACATTTGAGTTCCATGTGTTATTAACCCTTAAAAAGGAATTCATTTTGTTAATTACTGACTTAACAGTATTAGATACATCAGCAACTTAAAAATTCACACAACTAAGGACCTAACCAAGCATGCATTTAAGCCTCATTGTTTGCCTTGGCAACTGCTGCTGCCACATTATAAGCCAGCAAAGCTCACATTTTCCTTTGATGTGAATGCCATCACTTTTCACCAATGCTAGCAGGAAAGCTTCACATGCAGCCCGACTCCTTTAGGCAGCAACACACTGTACTATCTTAAGACAGCTCTGCCAGTCTAATTTAGTTCTGTTCTGGGAATCAAGTGAAAATTAAAAACAAGGAGTACGTAGGCATGCTGTTTGTATTATGGCATTAAGCCATAGTATGATGTTTCACCAATCTTCAACAAAAAGACCTGGAAGACAAGAAATCAGCTATAAAAATAGTGTTGTGGTAATTAAGATGACCTCAGGCTTTGGAGGAACTCGAATGATGTCAGGAACTTCCAAGAGGCTTGAAAATACAGCTTTAAAACGACTGTATCGTCTCATACAGCTTTGGCAGGTAAGCTAACAAAAAAGCCAAGACAGTGCTTGACAGCATAAAGTTGCCCAAGTGAAATTCATATGCATAGCATGGTATAGAGAAGGTTCTTTAACAGAGCAACACCAACAGAGTAACATCAAGTTGGATAATCCAGCATATTCTTTCCAATTTACATATAAGTTTCCCTTGAAAGCTGCTACTTTTCTTCATCGTAACAGAAAGCCAAACAACATTTAGACTATTAGAGACATCTAAATAAATGCAGAGAATGAAACTAAGGTTAATATGCCAGTGCCACCTATTGAGAGAAGGCAACCCGTTTGTTATAGGTTAGATTTGTGTTAATTATGATTGTACCACGTACTATAATTTATGTTACCAAAAGTTAGAGAATGGCCTATTCAAGTAGAAGGAAGACATCTCGAAAAGAAAGACTTTAATTTATTCCTGTCTCTGGAACAGAAAGCTGAAATATTTGTCTTCACTGACAAGCAGATTCACATGTATGTTAATTCATGGTTTGAAACAATCTTTCATGTCTAGACAAAAACAGCTCATGAAAGTAATCTATTAGATCATTACTGATAGGGGGAAAGCATAGAGAGGTGCAAGCTTATAGCAAGGTGTTGACATTCTTGTTCACAACTCAGAAGCATCTTGAAAAGCATGCAAACAAAAGTGCTTGTTTTTGCAGTTACACGACCCTTCACCTTCAGAAGATGTGTGAGATGGTTTGCTCAATCCACCTGCTCATACACCAAAAACACCCGTATCCAGAACCAACTATGTGGTCTCACCTTCTCTGAAGTCAAGACCTGACATACTGAAAACCACAGGATCAAGACTAGGAAACTAAAATAAGATTGTCATTTCATGAGAACACCTGCAAGGAAGTTCATTGTTCTAACTTATTACCCAACAAAAAATTACTGAATGACCCTGACTTCCTCTTACTACTCAAGGCCTAAACAGCAACTGCCACAGCATCCAGGGAGAAGTGGGAGGGCAAGAGGTACAAACCGTGAAGCCATGACGCAAGAGAGAGGCTCACCTTCCCAAGGTGCTCTTTGCAACATGTAAACACCTACTGGGCACACAAGTTGCCTGTATTACGACACCCACAGTGATAACACTGTCCATTTCAGATCAGGAAAGTGACCCATTGCCTAAGAAAACACAGTCGTGTCTCACTGAAGGGAAGGGAGAATCCAAAGGTTTACGATAAAGTTGTTGCAACACGCTCTATGCCGGAAGGATGTTCTTGTGGTTCAAATATGCAGTGAAGGGAGAAGAAAAAAATATCTCAAAACTTCCTGTATAACAAGTCAATGCAACTTCTAGAGATGATGAAACCATCGCCATGTGACTAGGTTCAGAGTTCTCCTTTGTGGACCACAAAAACAACACGCAAAGACGCCTTAACAGATATTGGAGAAAATTAGACATTCCATTCCATTTCCCTGTCTGGTGATTCCTCTTGAGTTTCTGAAAGCAAGGAACTCGAAATGACTTAGTGTTGTCACTTCAGCAGCAAACTACGTAGATCCTGTCATTCTACTAAAATATTATTCCAGGTGTTTTAAGCAATAACATGAGAAGTGTAGCACATACTCACAGAGACAGTTATTGCTGTATTTCACTGAGTTTAATACAGCCACGAATACCTAACAGGAAGTTGCAACTGAGAAGAAAGCATCAAGAAATTATGGATTTGTATTTAACAGAAATATCTTGTATTGATCCAATACAGCAAGTTTTAATTTTTTAAAAAAGGTGAATATCTGCTGCTAGTTTACAGTTCAGCAATATCCTTATCTGGGTGTTGTAGTTAATGTTTAAAAGAAATGATCACCTACAGTCAGCCTACACACTGGGACAGATCTGGCATTCTTACGTGTCATGTATTTGCTCAGAAAAGGAAAATTTCACTTGATACAAGTTATTAGATAAGGCTAAATTCTATTTATTTACTGCCTTACTGACACATTTAGTTTGGGTAAGACAATGACATCCTTCTCCTTTGGCTCCTGCTACATCTGTCACTCATTTTTCTCTCTCACTCTCCTATTTCCTCTCATGGCCATACAGTTTCTGTATTGCTTCTTCCACATTCTCCCCCAAAATGATTCTGTTCCTGCAAGACAACTAAATCACTAGAATAATACAAGCTGACATTTAGGTGTAATCTTCAGGTTCCTTGATTTGGTTGTTTTATGAGATTACAAAGAGACAGGGTTCATACTTCCGAGTCACTGAGAAAGATTCAGCAGATGCAGGGAGACATATTGGAAAGTTGTTTTCAGGAGAAACAAGCAACACCAGAATGACAGGACCCTCATGCCACATAAACTGTACATCTGTCAGCTCCTAATACTTACAATGTATTGCAACATATAACAGCTGGCTACCAGAGAGCAAATAATCCTGCTTCTATTACCGCAGATTACTTTCGTTATTTCTTTGCCTTTTTTACTTTCCTGCTTTTGGAGGGCATACTACCACTAGCAAGCAATGCTTTATTTGATTGATTGAGCTTAAATACACAATGCTCTGTGGTCAGAAATGTTAGGCAGCACAGGCACCGAGATTACCGGGGGGAGGGAGGGGAGGGGGATGTGTAAAAAAACTCCAAACAAACGGCAAGCACACGAGGAAAGCAAAACCTTCCACTGCTTCACTGTGATCCACCTCCAGAAGGAAACGCCTTCCTTTCAAAGCCAGATGGCAAGGTCTTAAAAAAAGGTTCGGTCAAAATTAAGGTATTTGACTACATTCACGAGCTTCCGAGGTTCGAAGCAGATTATCACAGAAACATCCGCTTCAGCGTGTACTTAAATGACTCCTCTGCGGACTTTTCCTGCCGAAAAGGGCGGGCTGCACACCCGAGTTCGGGCATACCCCACCTCTACTGCATAGAGCTCATTTTGGAAAGGACTCACGTCCCCGCTGGCAGCCGGCGCTGCCTCCCCGCCCGCCTACGGCAGAGACAAAGCCGCCGCCGGGCCGCCTCCGCCCCGGCCGCGCACGTGGGGCCGCTCGGCAGCCGGGCCTGGCAGGCG
>VXBA01000043.1:0-33006 GCA_013399895.1 Serilophus lunatus
TCTATTATTAAGACTGAATACTGGTCGTGTGTCTTTGGGGGTACCCAGGATGCCACAACACAGGGCAGAGATTTGGAAGAATATTTAAGGAGACGACTCACTCACCTCGCCCCTCTTCTGGCCTGAGACCTTGCTGAGAGAAGCAGCGCTGCCAGCCTCTGTGCTTTTCTGCCATCTTGGATTCACCACGTGCTTGGCTGTGCTGCTGCTCTTCCCCCTCCACGGCTGTCAGTGCCTCCTGCCACCTCCTTCAGATTAACTGAACTTTTTCGGACATTGAAACGAGGAATAAGGTTTTTTTTATTGTTGTTTGTTCATTTGTGGAACTGTTGTGGGTGGGGGTGTTGGTGGAAGGTATTTTGGGTATTTGAGGTGGCTATTGGGCTTTCTTCAGGTTTTTTTTTTTTTTTTGTATTTTAATATTTGTAAGTTAATTCTTTTTTTCCTTACCTCATAATAAATTCTTATTTTCTTTAATACCTCTGTATCCATGCATTATTAATCAATAATTTGTCCATCAAACCAGGACAAAAGATTTTTAATGGAGTAGAAAGGAATTAAGTAAATGAAAACAAATATTTTAAAGATATAAATGGAAGAAAGTCCTATTTAGCAGAATTTATATTAATGAACTTCCTAAAATGTTATAATGAAAAGAATATCTAGTAGAAGCTATTCCAATTGAAATATGCTCTCTTTATGTATTGACCATTAAACTAATATACTTTAACCACATATTTAATTTGCTTTGTTCTGCCTTTCCTGTCTCTGGAGCATAGAATCAACATTTCCAGCACAAACTCTTTCTCTTGAATGTATATATATATGTATAGTATATAAGGACTTCAGGATTTTTCTGGCAACAGTTTACAGGCTTCCAAATATACCTGTCACCTCTTTTCTCTTTTAAGATATTTAGGCCTATGTGAGTTAATCATATTCTGTTTCTTTGAAGTAACAACTCTCTTAGCAAAAGAGCCAACACAGAAACTTGCATCAGAACCATCTGATTTTAACAACCTCACCCTAAAAGAGCATTGTCAAAGGAAAGGTCTTTGCAGCTATGTTGAATATTCCCTAAGCTTGAAAACCAGCATATTCTCAGTCCCAAAGAAGATACAAAAATTCTTGTATGCTTGCTGTCATAACTATTTCAAATTTGTACCTGTAAATGTGCTAAAATAATGATCAGTTACTTTTAAACAGGTTTGATGGGATTTTACTTTGATATAATGAATGAACATCTCTTAAACATAATTAATTCCATAATTAGACCATAATCTCATTTTCTGACTTCTTTTATTTATCCAATTCTCTGCTATTTTTTAAAAGGTAGCAATCATTTTATGTTTTTCTGTTTATATTTTGCAGGCTTTTCTTATTTTTAATGTCTCTAGAAGACCACCATTAAAGTTACATAGATAATAAAAATAAATGCACTGACAAGGTAATGGTCTTTTTTTCTCTCTCTCCTTGGCAACTGATGGATCACTGATGAAATAATTTTTAAAGACTTAACAGCCAACCACAAGAGCAATCCCTTCTAAATATGTTATGTAAACAGTAATTGAACAAGAGATGTGCTGGACTGAAGCACACATACATCTTATTTTGAGTTGCCCATTGTGTTAGAAGTGCTAGACTGGCTCTTCCTAGCTTGAAAAACAGAGGATGTGTTACAAATAAGTTTCTGAAGAATAGATCTTTGTGGAGATTTGACAGGAGATAGCATCACTGCAGTCAGATCTTGTCTCACACACTCTGAAGTCGTAGTGCACAGAGATCATGAAAGGTATTGTGGCAGCTTCACCTCTCCTTGGCACACAGTGTGAAGAGTATGGGCAATGCATTAAAAGGTTCTTCTCATTTCATTCCAGGTGAAGCCAACCAAGGTACAGCTATAGCACTCAGAAGGGGCCTGTCTATTTCTTGGATGATTCTGGTTTTACCAGTATTTTCTGCTACTTTTTAACTCTACGGGGGAAAAGAAAAACAAACAAAAAACAGAACTGAAGAACAGCATCTCTTGCATCTAACCAAACACCTATCTGTAACAAGACCTGCCCTATGAACTGATCATATCAGAGAGTTTACAAAAGCAAGGTATGTGCATCATCATTCTCTTTTCTCAGATACACAGCTTCTACGTTCAGCAGTACCAAACCTCTGCTTTTTAGTAAGATCTTCAGTGTCGTAAGGCCGCTGTGGACATTTTTTCTAGGAGAAACTTACTTCTGGCAAGAAACACAGGCACACTCCTGTTTTCTATTCCTTTTATTCATATAGCAGTACTCTTTGTATGACCATTTGAAGTGGACTTTTGCTTTACGTAATTATGTATACTCATATATAAATTGAGCAAGTTTAGACTTAAGCATATGTTTAGACTTACTTGCATCTGAATATACATGTCACTGACAGAAGTCCTTGTCTAGACACCCCACTGTAGTGGGTTAGGAAAAGCAGGTTTTGCCTTTTAGGTAGGAGGTTAAACTTTTTTTCCTGAGAAGGGAAACAGCCAAGGATGGTGAAGCCTCCTTCTTCAGGTGCTTGCAGAGTGCAGACCCAGCCCTGGGGATGCGGACCCAGGCACAGCGGCAGTGTCTGCCCCATGCAAGCAACAGTGCCCAGTCCCGTCCCCTTCCCCGATGGCTGTGGTGGGGATCAGGGCAGAGCAGCGGAAGTGGGGGCGGTGCTGTGCCACCGTTGCCCTGACCCCAGCCCTGAGCAGAGGCAGGGACAGCTGGACCCCTTGGTCCTGGCTCCAGGGACCTTCCACGTGGCAGGAGTGCCATCTTGCTTAGGGTGCTGAATCTCGTTAAGGGGCGGCACCCCCCGCGCCGCTGGCCAATAGGAAGGTGGCACACCTGGCAATGCTGGCCCCAGTTCACATGCTGTCAACAGCACATAAAAGCCAGAAACCCAGAAATTTGCCCTTTTCCCTGGCTTGTTGTGGTCGAGAGAGGATTGGCTGCTATCCCTCCTAGTCTCTCCCAGTTCCCTGGCCCCGCGACATCATCAGAGCTCAGACAGTGATGGCAGGACACCACTCAGCAGCAACACAAGTGGTATCTTCCCCTTGGGTTTTCCNAACACAAGTGGTATCTTTCCCCTGAGTTTTCCCTGGTGTGGTGCTTTTCACTGTTCCTTGTTTTTCAGAGGCTCCAAGACCGGGAAATTCCATCTCTGAGGCAGCTTTCTCTCCTTTCCCCTACTCCTGAACCCACCAGCCTAGCTTGGAGGAGCAGTTTGTTATTTGTTTTTTTATTATTGTGCAATATTGTTTGGTCAGTCGTTTGTGTATTTGGTCAGTGCCTAGTGGGGTTCCATTGTTTATAAAGCCCATAGAAAATAAACCTTTTGCTATTGTTTGCCTTTACTAAATCTTTTGTCGCTGTTGCACCCCCTAGCGTCCAAACCAGGACACCCACATTCCATGTGAGGACTGCAACAGGAGAAGGCAGAACCATCTCTGCTGCTATTGAAGAGACAGAGATCTGGCTGTTTTTAAATATAGCTGTCCAAATATATCAAAATATTTTTTGCTGTCCTCTGTAAGAAGCATGCTGACAGATTATAAATCTCTGAGGCCAATCTTAGGACAGGTTACCTCAACTCATAAAAAGCTACATTCCAGTGATTCCTCTTGCCACAAAACTGTCTTTCAGAGAGCAAGATCATACAAACATGCTACAAGAGCTTGATCTCACTGACAAGAGTATTTAGCAGGTATTCAAAGAATGTATTACAACATTTGTCTACCCACAGTGTCTTCCTCATATGCTTTCAGTCCTCACAGAATCTTATTGCCACCAAGTAATTCTGGTCAACAACTGGTTTGAAGGTACCATTTTGAAGGTGCCAGTTTTCACCCATCAGAACCCTCAGTAATGGTTAAGGGTTTGTGGAAGAAAAGGACAGAACTGGCTCACTTCAGAAAGAATGCATAATTGCCTCTCATCCTGCCGAACTAGCTGTTCTTCACCACAGTTCCACAGCATAAGCCTTATCTAACCTCGAGAAAGACAAAGGGAAAACTTAACAGATATCTGATGGATTTTCCTCATGAAAGCCAGGTTGTTCAAATAAAAAACCCTCAGTATTCCTACTGAGCAAGAATTTCTTACCCTGTGTCAACTCCCTGTTTCGGTCTGCTACTGGTCTCTCACCCATTTCGCCACTATCTGAAGAACCACAAAATGTAAATCTTGGTGGATTCCGCATAGTTTTTGCAATGCAGCATGCAAACTGTTCTGGGGAAGTACTCAGATGTGTATAAGAAGGCTGCCAAAGCTACTCCTTTTTTCTCCCACCTGACAGGGAAACAGATACTTGATTTTCCTTCAAACCCTGTGGCTTTTATAGAAATGTTTTCAAAGAACACAATCTGCTGACAAATAGCAAAACTGATTTAATCCTGCAAGTGAACACTTTGCTTATTCAACTAGATCTAACTGTGGCTTTTCAAAATATCAGCATCTCTGCAGTGTATCTTTGCAGTCAGTCTTACACTGCAGCCTCCAAAGTCTGCATTGAGAGCTGATGACCACATATTGCAGTGTGACGCACTCCTATCACAGTGCTGCAGTCTGTACAGATTGAGTAAAGGACAGCAACAAAATAAGGGCTTCTGGCAGAGCTCAGCATCTTGGTTAACTTCAAGGACATTGCTCTATTGAAGCAAAGCTCAATTATTTTAATGCAAAACTCAAAAAATGGAATGCCTCTGCTTTGATTTCAACTGTGACAAATTGTAGAAAAGTCTGTGGTTTAGAATTAGCTCTAACACGACTATAAGACCTTAGAAAGCTCTACTGCATTTATCGCCACATTTTTCTCTGATAGAGAGAAGTTTCTGGAAAACTTTTTCAGCACTGCATTGTTTTACACAGCATAGAGTATGTGACCTGTGTCATACAGCCAGCTGGATTGGGGTATCAGAATGATTTTAAACTGGCAACACCAGAGCAGTCACAAACAATTTCTCATTTGGAAATATTTTCTACCTCACTTTGTCTCACTTTCACATTGCAGCATTTCTATGTCAGCTAGCAGAGTGATGCTCTGGAAGGCCAATCTGAAGGCGTACAGTTCAGACTGAAAAAGAGGCTCAGGACTGAAACCTGAAGACTGTACTTATTCCTTGCCCAGCTCACTCAAAAGACAGTTTTTACTGACAGAGTAGAAATATTCCACATGCAGCAGATAATGGACGACACAGAAAAAAAAAATCAAGAAATATCCCAAGGCATAGGAAACTTTGAGGGAAATACAAATATTCTTGAAAGACTTATCTGTTCTTGACTGGAAACCCTGAATAAACAGCCATAAGCAAGAAGAGATTTGAAAGAAATACTGGTACATACAATCACATAAACTTACCTATACCCTCTTTCATGCATTACAGGAAAAAGAGACTCATTGAACTCCTTAATCCTTTGTTAAAATCTCTTCCACTAATGTGGGATTGCCACATTTGTTAACTCATACGATTTGACTCTAATGTTATTATAAAGAGAATCAAAAATTGCAGAATAAAAGAATGCACAAAGTACACTCTAAACCCCATCTTGCTGTGCTGTCAGCTTACAGTCAAAGAGAAGCACTCTCTTCTCTAAAAAAAGAAGAGAAACGTTTTTTTTTGTGGAAAGTTGAGGTTCCAAGCACTGCTGTAGTTAAGGGATTTTGAGTAAAAATATTCATTCTTGGCATTTTTTCTTGGTCCTTAATGCTGAGTTGCATCTACTAACAAGATGCCAGGGAGTAGTCAGGCGCTTTCAGGAAATACCACCTGACAGATTGATTTTTCTTATAATAGCTGTTGGCATTTCAATAGCTCAAGCTAGCACTATTTCTGGAGATATTCAATAGTGCTGCCTTAGTATTCTCAGAACAGAAGAATCTGGCAAGCTGAATGCTTGCAAACTGGGGAAAACAAAATTAACTCAATCTGACCTGCAGAGATGACTCTGGACTGCTGATCAGTTGATTTCTTTAACTCACAGAATAAACTTCTGCAAGCTGTGAAAAATGTTCTTTTTACTTACCATGAAAAATATTTATTTTAGCTCAGTCTGTAATTTTTTACTGTAATTTCCTATCACAGGAAATCCACATATCTTTTTGTTTCTTTTCTCTTTTTTGTGGTATGGTTGTTTTCTTCCGTAAGTTTTATCATGCTTACCTTTGTCTTCAGAAAGTTAGCACAGATTATCTTAATTGTCTTCTGTTAGAGTCTGTTCTGCCTTTCATGACAAAATCTGTTTCTCTGGTCTGATCTGACAACCTGATAGAGCAGAATTTAGACTTCCTACTAGCAGCCCTGCAGAAACATCAAATTCAGCACAGACAGGAAAATCCAGTGTGAAAGTAAGCCAAAGCTCTGTCTTCAGATGATGTGCAACTTTTTGTGACACTTACTCTTTACTCCAACCCTCCGGGTCATAGCAGTGCAAACAATTACAAAATTTGGTCTGCTTTTGTGCTTACATCTGGATACAGCACTATAAGGAAAGGAACATTTCCAAAAGGACAGTTTACAGTGTCAGGCACAGATCCAGATCATTTTCTACCACAGACTAGAATAATAATAATACCTCTGTTACAGAAGCTGTTGCTAGCTCACTTCATTACTTTCTATCATACTCAGAATCAACAGGCTTGCATGTTTTTAAAAGCTTCTTCAATGTCTTGGCAGGAGTTATGCCTAAGAGACCAGGCTTTAAATCTGCAAAAACAGTTTTCCACAAGGAACCTCAGCCCCTCACACCCAAAAATTTGCTTCTTGTAATGCCTTGTCCATCCAAACCCACCAGTCCTCTCTTGCCTTCAAACGCAGTTATGTCTTTCTGTCAAACGCATGTCTGGTAGCATAAGGTTTTACAAGAATGTACATAAATAACCTGTGGTGACAATCCATTCTTTATCTCTGGGCCAAATATCACCCTAGAGTTATAACAAAACATATATATGAATGTACTGCTGATGCATTGGGGAAAGCAGCACCATTTAGCAAGGACCATAGTGGTGCTACAAGGCTGCTTCCAGGAGATGCATGCAATTTCAGGAAGCTAACATTAAGAAAAGCCCAATTTGATGCCAGAAAAACAAACAAAAAAACCGCAACCGACCAACCAAACAAAAAGAAAAAAAAGCAGAAGCAATATGCAGAGTACAATTCTGCAAATATTTTCACTAAGAATAAGCCATGAAAATGGCAAGGGAACTAAAACTAATGAAACCTGTTGAATAGAGATCCTGGTAATGCACAATTATTTCTTAGAATGTCCAAGTCTCGTGTGCTCTTGCCATATTAGGAAACACCTTTCTGGCTATTTTTCTGCCACACAGAAAAGCAATCATGATGGCAGGAGCACCAGACAGTGGTTCACAAGGCATATAGTAACACTCAAGATCTGAATTGCAGCCCTGGTGGGTGAAAATCTGAAAAGCAATATATGCAGCATCAGAGAAGGGACCAGAAACACATCCCAGGAGTACAGCCTGAGAGTAAAGGGGAAAAATTAGCATTACCCTTATGGCAGAAGGGGTACCGTATCTCCTGATGTCCCTGATAGCAGCCCCAGTGTCAGATTATCACTTCCTCTGAGGATGCCATCCCTTTTCTGTGACAACACTCACATTGCCAATAGGTGCTATGCACAGACACTTGCCCAGAAAAAGTGTGGGAGCTATCTTGGGATTTTTCTCTGATACACTGTTTCCAGGTGTTGGCACTTTCATTTACCATAAGTGCACGCCATTTGAGAGGCACATCCAAGCTGCCTTCTCTATGTACACAGAAGGGGATATTGCAAGGCTCTTAAACCAACATCATGCAAAGCCTACTCACTGCCAAATGTGGACCTGCCAAGCAGTAGAATGATGAAAGGAAAGCTGTCATTCACAGAAGGATGTCAGAAGCTGCCTGTCCCCTTTTGAAATTGTCCTGGTTTGAGACAATAGAGAATTTTATCACTTAGAACAGAAGCTTGTTAAATGAAAAAAAACAAGATTTATTACAAGGAAAGGGAAAAGAAAAAAAAAACAACCCCAAATATATATTTATAATAACAATATAAATATGTATATATATACATATATATATATCACTCACACACCCCCGGGATTCCCAAAAGATAAAAACACACACACACTGACACCCCCTCCACGAGAAAGAAAATGGGTTCAAAGAACCACCCCTCTGCCCTGAAAACCCACCCGAGGGAAAAAAAAAAAAACACAAACAAAGGAAAAACAAAACAAAACAAAAATTGCTGGGAAGGGTTATGAAGATGAGGCCCAAACTGCCAACTGGAAAAGGCTTATGGCTGCCAGGTAGTTCTTCGCCAATGCTGAAGCAAGCTCAGAGGGGGAAGAAGGCTTAGTTGAGGCTTCCAAAAGAAACGGCTGGAGACAGCTTTCCCGGGCTAGGTGGGAGGCAAGAGAGAGAGCGACCCTTCCCTGCGCTGAGCTTTTCAAAGCCTTGCTTATCCCCGCCCAGCACAGCCAGTTTGTCCAGTCAGCAAACAGTCTTGAGCTGTTCACTCCTCCCCTTTGCTTGCGTCACTCCTGCCATGGCAGCCCCCAGCTTAGCCATGCAGTCCCCAAAGCCTCATGGGTAGGCACAGGGGAATGCTGGGAGGCGGTCCATCGGTCCGTTACCATGACAACAAGGTGGCTCCCAGCTTTGGATGTCTGTCGCAACTCATAACAAATGCATAAGAATTCAAACAAAAGGGGAAAAAGAAAACTACACAGATTCAAGCTATAACAGAAATGTTGCCTGTTGTATATCATCCATAAGCACTAACAGTCCTAACTTACAATTTCCTCTGGACTAAAAGCTACATCTGACCTAGATGGGGGGGTTTGTGTAAGGCAGAGGCATTCAGATCATGATTATTCTGAACTGTTTTAATTGTTTTTGTTAATATGGGCTGAATCATGGCACTCTAGACAGGAGTGCTGGTTCCTCCTGTAGACTACAATTAGATACACAGAATTACACAGAATAAAAAAGGTTGGAAAAGACCCTAGAGATCATCAAGTCCAACCTTTTACCAAACTTAACAACCTATCCAACATCAATCCATCATCTAAACCATCTAAACCACCTAAATCATGTCAATGAGTTCATCATCCAGCCTATCCTTAAACACATCCAGGGACAGTGATTCCACCACCTCCCTGGGAAGCCCATTCCAATGGGAAATCAAGCTCTGTGAAAAAGTTTCTCCTAATATTCAACCTAAACCTCCCCTGACACAGCCTAAGACTGTGTCCTCTAGTCCTGTCATTGGGAACCTGAGAGACCGACCCTCCCCTGACTACAGCCTCCTTTCAGGTCACCCCTGAGCCTCCTCTTCTTCAGGCTGAACAATCCCAGCTCCCTCAGCTGCTTCTCAAAGGACTAGTCCTCCAGCCCCTTCACCATCCTCGTAGCCCTTCTCTGAACTCAATGTCTTTCTTAAACTGAGGGGCCCAGAACTGGACACAGTACTCGAGCTGTGGCCTAACCAGTGCCAAATACAAGGGAAGGATAACTTCTCTGGTCCTACTGGCCACACTATTTTTGACGCAGGCCAGGATGCCACTGGCCTTCTCAGCCACCTGGGCACACTGCTGGCTCATGTTCAGTCTCCTATCAACCAGCACTCCAAAGTCCCTCTCCGCCTGGCCATTCTCCAGCTATACCATCCCTAGCCTATAACTCTACATGGGGTTATTGTGACCAAAGTATAAAACCCAGCACTGAGATTTATTAAACCTCATACTGTTGGACTCAGCCCATCTATCCAGCCTGTCAAGGTCTCTCTGCAGAGCCCTTCTTCCCTCTAACAGATCAACACTTATTCCAAGCTTGGTGTCATCCGCAAACTTACTAAAGATGGAGTCCATCCCCTCATCCAGATCACCAATAAAGATGTTGAACAAAACAAGCTGCAGCACTGAACCCTGGGGGGACCCCATTGGTGACCGGCCTCCAACTGGACATGACACTATTCACCACCACTCTCTGAGCTCGGCCATCCGGCCAGTTCTTAACCCAGGACAGAGTAAACCTGTCTAAGTCACAATCCATCAGTGGGATTCAGTGTCAAAGGTTTTGCTAAAATCTAGGTACATTACATCTACAGATTTTCCCAAAGGTGAAGATCACAATACTCTCTGCAGCATGCATTGCCTGATTTTCCTTATTGCCTAACACATAGTATTTATTTAATTCCTCTGCTGCCTGTCCTATCCACTTTGCACTTAAGAAATATTATTCTTTCTGCCTTTATGTGTTTGAAACTGTAGCTAGAGCCTCTTTCAAGTCTTTCTTGGGAATTGGTTTTGATTTCAGCTTGCCTGATGTGGCACATATTGGTGAGTTCAATTCTGAGTTTCTTAAATGCTGCTTTGTTTGCCCGCCTTTGTCCATTTCAGATATTTTGAATTTTCTTTCAGCAGATCATACAATGGCTTTAATAAAAGTCCATAATTGTATATGCAAGGATGACACTATCCTGTCATACCTAGAAAGGTTCCGAGTTCTTTTCCCATGTCTCATCTCAGGGTCCAGCAGATGGCTTCCTCCCACTTTGTTCCGAGCTTTTGCTGTCCTCCCCAAATCTGGTATCCAAAGTAGGTCAACTGCTGTTGTACTACCTGGGCTTTCTGTTGAGAAACTAGATACTCATTAAGCCTCAGAAAATTTAACAGAGTCACTGTCCACTCCACATATCATTCATTTCATGTCCATCTAATCTCAGTGGCTATTAGAAGGTCATTTATGTACTGTAATAGGATACCCTTCTGTGTTGGAGGATTCCATTGCTCCAGGTCTTGGGCTAGCTGATTTCAAAAGATTCACAGAATCACAGAATAACTAGGTTGGAAGAGACCTCAAAGATCATCAAGTCCAACCCATACCCTAACATCCCCATTGTAGGTGTTTTCTTGAAACCTTGGCATAGCACTGTCTACTGTGAATTGGGTCCTTTGTCCTGTTTCAGGGTTTTCCCACTTTAAAGCAAATATCTTTTGACCATTTTTGGCTAGGGTCAGACAGAAAAGTACATCCTTTCGATCCAAAACGATACACTACACTTGATTATCTTTTAATTTTGTCAGCAAAGTATACAGAGTTGCAACCACTGGATGTAGATTTTCCACAATTTTGTTTATTGCCTTTAAATCACGTACCAATCTATAGCTCTTACCATTTGGTTTCTTCACAGGTATGGGAGTGTTGTATTCTGATTCACATTCAATTAGAAACCTAGGTTTCAGAAAATTGTCAATTATTTCTGTTATCCCTTTTCTGTTCTCTAATTTCAATGAATATTGCTTGATCCTCACAGGTTTGCTCAAGGTTTCAATTTAATGTCTACAGGTGCTGCATTTTTTGCTTGATCCTCACAGGTTTGCTCAAGGTTTCAATTTAATGTCTACAGGTGCTGCATTTTTTGCTTTACCTGGGGATCCCATGGCAAACCATAATTTTCTGAGGTATTTCATCTTTTGCCATAGGCCGTGTTAGTGCTAAACTCAATATTTCAATGATTTGATCTTCCTTTACTTTAAACTCAAATTTTTCATGTCCATAAAATTATTTTAGCTTCCAACTCTCCTAGTAAATCTGAACCCAGTAATGATTTTGGAGATTCCAGCATATATAAGAATCTAGATATGCTTACTCGTTTTCCCACTTGATATTTCAATGGTTTCAAAAACTATGCTTTCTTTTGTTGGCCGGTAGCCCTAATTATGTTTACAAAATCTTTGCTCACTGGCATTAGTTCTTGATTTAGCTCTGAATATGAAGGTCTGTTATGTATCAAAAATTCTATCTTTTGTTTCTGCTTCCTTATCTCTACTACAACCTGTGGATTCTGGGGAAAAATGTATTCATCTACTACCTGGGTTGGTGGCAGAACCCTTCTTTCTTGAACTTGGGACAGTCTTTTTTTAAAGTCCCTCCTGCCTACAATGAGCACATTGATTGAACTTTAACTCCTGGATGCCTTGTTTTTTTCTATTTCCCTTCTTTGCTGATTTCTCACCTTTCACTTTGCTTTTCTCCAGCTATTCCCCTTGCAGGGCAATGAAACAGTGCATCCAAGCTCCACACTTGCTTCATGAGCAATTGCACATCTCATTCACACACATCATCTTCACTCAAAACTTTTTTTGGCTTGCACTTAGACTATTATTTCTTGAAAAGGTGCATAACTAAAACTAGATTTCACTGTGAGATCTACTCAATACCTTCCTCAAGTGGGGTAATGTTTGCAGCCAATCCAGGTACATCTCCACTAATGGCTTTTGCTCCAATTTGCCCTACAACTTCTTGAACAACCTCATTGTTCACATCAGGTCATTGTAACTGGCTGGCACCCTTTACAATGGGATAGAGTGACAGGCATGCTCTTTCATTAGTCAGGGAGATTCCACTCTCCTTAATTAACATTTCTTGGCATACACTTGATGAAATACTAAGCCCTTGAGACTTGTCTTCAAAGTCACATTCCACCTATAAAGCAGCAAATTCATGCACAAGCTGTCCAATCAGTTCTTGTTCTCGGTGCTCAACAAGCCCATTCCAAATCAATTTGGGTTTGTTCTTCTCCTAAAGGTAATCTCAGCTTGTGTCTCTGATTGTTGCAAGTTCTGTTCAGCAGATAACCCCTTTGGTGCTAAGGAAAAGTTTACACTATCCCACACCATTTGTTCTTGGCAGCCTCAACACCAAACAATACAATCTCAAGTGTCTGTATATTCTAGTCTGCTGCACATAGTATATAACACAAAAAAATAGGCTGACAGACTTCATACCAATTGCACAAAGAAACTACATCTCTTTCCACAAGCAATAGTGCTGCACTCTAAACACTTCTATAGTAAACATTAAATACACAATGGAAGAACAGAATGCTTAAAATAGCAAAAAAGGTGCAACAATATTAAAAAAAAAAAAAAAGAAAAGCAAAAACAAAAACAAAAAACCCTACCAACTTTCAATAATACTAAGTTTGGGTTCCAAATAGCCAACTGCCTGTTAACCCAAAAAAACAAAAACCAAATGTATATCCTTAAGGTGCTAGCAGCCCAATACACTCTATTCTACATTGACACATGTAACAAAAATCAAGTAAGAATGCCACACGTCCTTGTCTGCTCCCTTGATGACCTAGTGGAACAGGAAGCCTTACCAGAGCATTCTCCAAGGGATCTCTTGAGAGATCCAGAACCAGAAGATCTCACAGCCAAGAAGAGAGGGGGTCCTGCTGTGGTTGCAAAGCTGAAACAAAGAATTTCAACTCAACAGCAAAATACTGTTTGTTAAGCAAGCATTCCTTTATTCAGCGCCAGGGGCATGCTGAGCGTATCCCTGCCATGAGTATGTCCACCAAAACAAAGATTTTGCAGGTTACAACAAAGAAGCCAACAGCACCTCTCCACAGCTCTACCCTCTTTCTTGCGCCAACCGGATCTTCTCAAGTTTCATCCTTTTGCTCATTCATGGAGCAGTGCTGCCATCTAGTGTCAAAAAGTTTTGAGTCTGGGGTCCTTCCAGAGTGGTCATTTTTCCTCCCACCTGCATCTTCATCACTGCGCTTTGTCTGACCTTCTCAAGTTGGCAGTTCTTAGCCCGTGCACAGTTCAGTTTTGCTGACTTAATGGTTTCTATCTTATTGTTGTAAAACTCCAATCATCCTCCTTTAGTTAACGTCACTCCTTCTATTTAAACAATCCTCTAGTAGTTTAGTTCTTCTGTAGGGTATATAGGTCACTGAAACTAATTCAACCCACAGTTGCATGGTTTTGCTGCTCTCTCCAACTCCTTGCCCTCTGTCGGTTGGAGTGACGATTCATCATTTGCCTAAACAATAACTACAAAAACTATAAAGTTAAAAATTTTGGGCAATAACAGCAAAGCTATATGTTCTTAGGTTAGTAAAATTCAAGATAACATGGTTTACCCTCTTTCATCCAGTTGGCTTTAGGAAGACTACTTAAGCATATAGAATCAAGGAAATTAATCTCGGCAGAACCAGGCCCTAGGAAATGATCAATTAACTTATAAAATATCTATAAAAGAAGATCAAACTTGTACCTTACATGGAAACAGATAATTTTTAACATATTATTCAGTTTCCTTTCTCTTCCTCTTCTTTCTTTTTTCATAATAAATATTCCCGGAACTAATGCAGACTTTATAGACAAATATGACATTTCTATAGCCAATTTTATTACATTTATAACTCTGTGAAAGGACAACAGCAATTTTTTTCAGTGCTCCTTAAAGAGTAAATGGGAAAGATTCTCAGCAGTCCTGGAGGCTTTAGTACAGATAAAAAACAGGAAGAGAAGAGAAGGTTAAATATTCTTTCTTAATTCTATTAGGGTAACAGAACTTTTTAATCTTATTAATGTTTCATGGTCTACACTCTCAAGTGCTATAAGACTTTTGATCTCAATATACACCTTAGCAATTATGTGATTCCTCTAACCACAAGGTAATACAAAAAGATCCAAAATTTTCTGATCATCTGACATCAGCAAAATATGCACTCTAAATCACCAAAAACACTCACTGAGAAGGAATAACAGTTACTCACAATAACTGGATCACACTCACCAAAGTTGTAGCTACAAATATTTTGCCTCATAGGGGAATCCAGTCAAATAGTGTGAGGATAAGGAAAAATACACAAGTTTTCACAAGTTGGCTGAGAAGTCACCAAAAATCCTGTGCACTTGTTGTCTGATATTTTGTTAGCCATTCTCCAAGAGCTCTTTTGATGGCAAGATCTACATCTTGTCCTTTTGAGGGGTTCCTGAGCTCAAGCACAAGATGAAAAGGGCCAAGCAACAGACATTAATATCAACCTTCAATAATAATAGTAATATTTTCTAAATTCCCACCTTGAATAAGTGTGTAAATCTACAAAATAAAATTAATCTCTTTTGTAGACAAAATGTCTTCTAAGAGTAGTTGGGGGAAAAAAAGGCACAATAAAGGCACAATGAGCAATATTATTAGTCCTTTTTATTTATAACATTATCCCAAAATCTCTCCAGGGAATCTATATTTAAACACTATCCAGGAATATATTACAACTGTAAAAGATTATTTAATCTAATTACAAGTGTTATCATTGTAGGCAGCCTCACACTGTACATTAACAGAATACTTGTTGAACTGAACTGAACTGAGGCCATAAACTAGGGCATCCAGTTATCTCTACGACGGTACTTGATATGATTCCATAGCCTATAATGAAGCCAATCAGTAATAGATGTCATGAAAACCTGGGATTTCAGAAAATTATATTGAGGAAGGAGAGTGTTAAAACACAGTGTAATACTTCCTAAAATGAAATGTATTTGCATATGTTTCTTCCCTCAATGAGGAAACTTCCTGAAAGATGAAGACTTCATAAAAGATACAGGCAAGGCAACTAGAGTGCATCCAGCTTAATTTCTTCCCTGGAACTTCATTGTGCAGAGACAACATTTGTATTCTTAATTCTTTATCATACTAAGAGGGCAGCAATAGATTTTGTATCAGCCAAATCTCTCACTCAGAAGGAGCAGGACAGGTTAAAGAGTGGATAGACTGCACTCAGGCTTCTTCCTGAAGCCTGTATCACTCCTCTGCCTGATCTGCACTTTATTTATCATAGCTTCCTGTTCATGACCTGTCAAGATATATCTGGCTTTCCTCCCTTCAACTTCTCTGTTGTTATGAGGGGTACAGAGGTACATGGAATTATGGCATTCGTTACTAAAGATGAACAGCTTAAGTGCTGGTGATGAACATATAAAGATGCACAATTGCACTCTCAAGTACTTTTAAGACTTTTGATCTCAGTATACACCTCATCAATTGTATGATTCCCTCAACCACAAGGTAATACAAAAAGATCCAAAATATTCTGATCATGTGGCATCAGTGAAAGATGAACAACCCCAGGCACCAGTAGAGGCTGGGAGCCACCCAAAATGGGAAGCAGCTGAGCACATCCTGATGCACATCCTAGTGCACCTTTGTTGCAAAAAAGGATAAGGTTGTCTTGGGCTACACTAGGAGGAGTGTTGCTAGAAGATCAATGGAGGGGATCCTTCCCCTCTGCTTAGCACTGGTGAAGCCACATCTAGAGGGCCGGGTCCAGTTGTGGGCTCCTCAGAATAAGGAAGACTTGGGTATACTGGGGAGAGTCCAGGAAAATGCCACAAAGGTGATTAAGTGACTGAGGCACCTCTCCTACAACGAAAAGACTGAGAAAGCTGAGGCTGTTCAACTGGAAAAGAGAAGGTTCAGGGGGATCTTCATCAATATGTAAAAATCTGAACACAGGATGCAAACAGGACAGAGCCAGGCTCTTTCAGTGGTGCTAATTGACAGGAAAAGAGACAGTAGGTATGATTGTTTCAATTGTAACTCTTCAAGGGTTTTATTTGATTTGGGGGGTTTTACAATTGATAAGATTTTTATTTTTTTTGCTACAGTTTGCCCTGCAAAGAGCAAACAGTTTACAATTTAACCTGCAAAGAAAGTACAGCAATGATCTGTGTCTTCTCTGCCTAGCGCTCTGCAATCACTCTTTGCTATGGAACTGATTCAATGACAGCACTTCAGCTTTGTGCCTCTTTACCCAGTCTACCTCTGCAGCACCAAAATATAGTTTCATTGTATGAGCAAGAAATCCAGGGCCTGTTCTGTTTGTATCATCAAGGAGAATGCCTTCAAAACAATGAGGACTGCAGATTTAAAGGGGATTCATTGAAGTACGAAAAGGTCCTGTTAATCTTGTGTTTTGCAGAAGTACATCACCCATCATTCAGTGTAAGTCCCCTCCACTAAAAGGCTAAATGCATCTTCTAAGCAATATGCAGATGGCAGCTCATGGAAAATATCACTTTTGGAGAGAAAGTATCACTCATACAGTATCATGTACTGTATCACATGCCTATAACATGGATGAGACATAATGATAAAAAAAGAGTGAGACTAGCCTTCTGTTTGTTAGCATTATTGGGGTTTAAGAGAGGGATATTTCTCTGTGTTTCCACAGAGTTTTATTTGCTCTATAAAGGTTACCAGAAATAATAATGACTTTTATATTTACTTTTTCAAAGTTAACTATTCTTCTTAAATAAACCTCAGAAAGTCTGGGGAAAGTGTATAGACTTGTCTCAGTTTCCTCTTCAGTCTTCCCACACATATTCCAGTTTTGACCTCTTTCCACATAAAGACAGTCAGTTCCTTCAGCAGGTTTTGTGCAGTCTTTATCAGAAATATGAATAATGGTGTATTCAGTTGTACACTATGCACTCATTTTACCTTTTTCATGACTGGGATGAATTGTGCCATTTAGATATTACAAATCAAACCCAGCACATCTTGAAAAGCAGGCAACAACTGGTTGACATGATCTATATCCCAGGCACAGGTGTGTTTATGCTGCAAAAGATGATGTCTTGGAGTTTATCTAGCAGGGCAAAGCCATTTCTCTTAGGTAGAAAGAGGATATCTGTTTGTCTATCTGCTGCACAGAACTTGCAGTCCATAGAACAAAAGTCATTAAGTATTATCTATTCTTTTTAGTAGTTCTCAAAGGAAGAGCTGGTTTGATTTTGACATTGCATTATTTTTAAGTTGCACTTCTTTGACATACACTGGAAGACTTATTGAAGCAATGAAAAGTGTTTTCCACTTTGGAAAAATCAGTAACACCAAGACCATTCTGCTGTCACTGTACCAAACAGCCACTGAAGGAGTGTGCATGAACTACTACAAAATTCAACAAATATACGTTCTTTTCCCTCAAATATTTGGCATATGAATTTACTAAAAAGAAATGGAGAGCAATGGACATTGCACTCTTGTGTGCAGCCCTGACAAGTGAGTGTATACCTCAAGAAATCTCTGAGGATACTTTGTTTTTCTGGGTCTAAAATCTCTGTGATAAGGATGGTGGAAATAAACCAGGACTTCTTTCCAATGCAGCAGATTCGCTGTGCAACATTTTGTCTTCCAAATGAGACAAAAATTCACTAGCAGTATGTTGCATATCTCAAAACCATGTGAAGAGCCTCATGAGCAAATTTTATATTTTTTACTCTGAACTTTGCACTCTTCACTCTTTCCAGTACCCCAGGCACTAAGGAGTTCCCCCTCAGGAGAATGAGCTTGATTGATAACAACCTAGATGTTGAAAAAAAAGAGGTAAGATCAAGTACAACCCCTTTGATTATTTTTGTCCTACATAGAACTTTTTATACAATACTGTTATGGTTTTAAAATTTCCACACAGAATTTTTCATCCCAGTAGCATGGCTGTGGAGGTGGAGAAGAACCTGGACATTCAGTGGCTTGACGAGTCTAGATTTCTAGTTACCTCTCTGAAAGGGCAAACTGGTTAGGGGAAGGGAATTCTATTACTCTTGACTCAAGACTTAAAAAGACTGGCCCTCGACTGTTAGGACCAGACAAAAGGAGCCATTAATAGCTGAGTCTGTGGACTCTGTAACCTCAGGCTCAGACAGGGTAAGAAGGGAAAACCCTGGACCTGTGTCATTTCTGGTGAGTGGCGGGGGAACACCAAGACTCACTCCCAGCTGGGAAAACAGAGGGAAGAGGCAGTGCCTGGCTGCAGCTTGCTTCTCCTTGCAACTAGTTATTCTCTTGAGGCCCTGGACAGTGCTCTGTAGCAATCTATGTGACCATCTTCACCACTGCAGAGCCACTGCAGAGAGATCTTCCTGCTTGTACCTGTCCCCACTCGGAGCTGATCTGCCCTGCATCCCTCATCTCCTGCAGTCTTGGTGCTGAATGGGAGCTCTTTGCATATCTCAGCTGCAAGCCATGGAGTCCCACTTGTTGAGTTTGCAGTGAAACAGGACCCATCTATTCCCCTGTTCCTACCTCTGCCATTGTTTCCTGCTCCCAGGACCATGGGAACTGGACTCACTGTATTCAGCTTCCCTACAGTACCCCTAATACCCTCTGTGAGATTGCACTAGAGAAAGCTCCCTGCTGACCCGTGGCTGTAATTACACCGAGGGAGCTCAGTGGAGACTCTAACACGAACCCCGCTGCGCCACAGTTGTAACTACGGGGGCAGGGAAAGATAGTTTGTTGTTAGTGTAGTTCTTTCCTGGTTATCATTTTATTATTGTGTGTTTTATTTGGTACTCTTAAGTAAAGATCTATTACCTCCATTTTTCTACATTTTTTTGCCTGAAGCTTTTTGGTTTCAAATTTAAATTACAAATTAGAGGGAGGGGTTTCTACTTCACTGAGCTCCACCTTCTGGAGTACATTGTCTTAAAAGCTAGACAAATACTTCAACTCTTTAAACTCTTTAAACAGGAAGTCTTACGCTTTATTGACCTAAACACAGTAGAAGATAGCTTCAAAGTCAGTTTTAATGCAACTTTACGTGAACTCAGCTGGACTGATATTTGGGATTTTATTTTAGACGTAGCAAATAACAGAAATTCTTTATAGCTGCTTCATTCTCTTTTGGTGCTTGAAATCCTTTTGCAGGCTGTTACATTTGAGGGGTAATGCCATTACTGCTTTCTCTGCACCAATTTGTGTTCAGTGTTCTCTCACTCCTTTTAATGTTGCTTGAGAGCAGTGTGAAAGAAGAGAAAGAAGAGAAAGCAGGAAGAGACTCCCAAGAACATACTGTCGCTGAATCTGGCAGCAATGCTGATGCAAATGGCTTCTTTCTTATGTGGCAATTTAATAATAATAATAACAACAACAACAACAAATTTACAGCAAGAAAAGTCATATGATACTCTCATTTAGCTTTTTATGCAATAATTTCTTGTTTTGCTGTTAGGAATAAAGGATGATTTCAGCTGGTCAGTTGGGAAGTAGAAAGGACTATGGATCCAACTAATTCTAGAATTTAAATAATTTCTTTTTTCCTGTTGTTCATTGTCACTAGCTATAGAAACACACAGTCTTACAGTTGAGTTTCTATAACTAAACAGTTTTACATATGCACTGTTTTAATACACCACTAGTCACACCTTTATGCTCAACCCCTTTTTGGTGGGCAGGATTTGATTTTTATCCATTGTGTTTCTGGCTTGTTTATGCCCATTAAAAACAGTAACTGTGTTGACCCTACCAGATAGGGAAGAAGCTGTCCTGGAGGGCTATCAACGTTGAACTGTTTCTTTAGAATTCTTTGCTTATCATTTGCAAATAATAAGATACAGATGTCAGGGTTTTGTTTTTTCCAGAGGGCTCCTGTGCTGCAGAAACGAAAAACAATACTGTCTTTCCCCGCATTACATAGTGACCCCTGATTTTTCTAAGGTAAGAAAGACCTTAGTGAGATAGCACAGAAACTTCTGCATGAGATCCTTCCCTGTAATTCTCTTATACATAGAATTTCCCTGAGGTTTATTGCTTGATTCTTGGTAAAAAATAGACTGGTATGTACAACACTGAGGTAGCCCAGTGCTTTTAACCTAGCTGTGAGTTGGCTTTAAAGCCTGTCCCTCCTGCTTCTACCTTCCATATCTTGGCATGAAATTGGTTTAGGGAACAATATGATCAAATAAGTAAAATAAAAGCATGGATAAGGTTGCTTCCTTGACCTGCTGAGAAGATGGGGAAAAGCACTGAAAAAAACTCATCTGCACAGAGGGAACATTCCACATATCCATATCAGTCTAGCAAGACATAGTTGTCTGCATTGGAAACCGAGAGTGCCGCTGGACTGTTTTCACAAGAGTAACATCAAGGAGAGAGAAAAACTAACAACCATTCTTCCTGTAGGGGCTCTTGAGCTTTCATGCTATGATCTCTCTGAATTTTTTGTCTAAAGGCAATTCAAACATAAATGTAGAAGCTCAGGGCAGAGTAGTAACTTTCTCTTTTTCTTGCATCTGGAGACCTGATTATATTATTTATGGAGGCAGTGAGAGGTCACAGCCTGGTCTAGTTAATGTTAACAGGTTGTACACTGTCCATCATGCCTTCTGTGAAATATACTGGGTGAAAGTGAAGGAAAACCATCACTTTGAGCTGATTGGAGCTGGCTCAGATGAAAGTAGATGAATTAAGACAAATGATGCACCTTTCACTCTCTTTTCATTCTTCACTCTCAAAGGCATTTTGCAGGTTTGCTCCAAACTGTGAATGTGAAAAGCTTCTCACAAAGTACAGCTAATGGAGGCTTCAGAGTGAGGAAGGCAGGCAGTCTGAACACAGAGCAGGTGCAGGCAGGCACACGGGCTGGCAGGGCAGTAATTATGGGAAAACACTTGGCTTACAATTTAGCACACTACCACACACCTTCATTAGTGGCAAACCAGCACACAGAAGGAGAATCAAAGAACAGTTTTGTGACTCCCTCTTCTAGACAACAATTAAGAAAGCAGTGAGATAACAATTAGGACAGAACACAGGGGCCTACTTAAAATGATCCTAAACTTAACAGCATGACAGACTGGATCTCTGATTTAAATTTCCTTGAAAGAGGGACACAGAGATAGCAGAAACTCTGAGAAAAAAAATCAATTAATAAAAGTCCTTCCAAGGTTATGCTTCAGTGGCAGGAAGAGGAATATGTATAATCTGAATCTGGGCTACCTCTTCTGTAAAATAATTTGTAATACATAAAGAAGCACTCTAACCTAAAGGAGACCTAAATAGTGAGATACTTCTTAAAGTATGTAGTCAGTGAAAAATGATGCATTTAGGAAATTACTTCTGAGCAGATTAATTGCTTTTTCCAGCCTGCATTATTTGATAGTCCCTCCAATCTATTGTGGTCTGGATGATATATTTCTTAAAGAACTGCCAGTATTTCATTCTATATTGTCTTTTCTTCAAATAAAAAAAAACAACAAGCGGCATTAAAAGAGGAGAAAAGAAATACAAGTGAAATACAGTCAGTGGGAATCTCAGCTCACCAACTTTATACAATTAATGATTCCCGTTTATTTCTCCAGCCTCTAGTTCCTCTATCCTATGTAGGTAAAAACAAAGGTCAGCTAGTGAAAATTAAAACAGCATGATTCCCCCCTTTCTTCAGGGTTTTTTTTTTTGACAAGGATTAACATATTTTTGTGGGTGGAATATGAAAATTAGGTTCTGTATTTGAAAAACCCCCAAACAAGACATTATAATTAGTTTGTTACTTTGCCTAGCACTGTGTCTGTTATGAAGCCAGGCTTACAAAGCTAGCCATAAATAAAATTATTTCAGATGGTATTCCCTCGTCATCTTGGAATTTCAAGAGAGATCCATGCATTTTGTTTTTACACTGTTTTAGAAAGCAGTTCCTCTCATACAAGCTGCGGGGCTGTCCAAATCGGAATATTGAAGTAACAGTAATGAAAAATTATTTTAATGCTAATGCTAAGGCTCAGGATTCAATCTTAAGACATACATTAGTTAAATCATCTCATAGTTTGTCTTCCATTGCTGGTGAAATCTATCATCCATGGTGTATATATGAAGACTTACTAAATTTAAACAGATGAGACAGAAATGGATATGACTCCACAGAAGAGTTAAAATAAATAGAAAGCTGATCCTGTAAAAGGAGGAGAACCTGGTACAACTGCCTCAGGACCCTGAGTAGAGAGAGAATCCTCATTTTATCTTAAGAAACAAAAAGTGGCCTCGCAACAAGAAAAGGCTTTGGTGTTCTACTGCAGTGGTGGGACCTGGTGGAGGCCAGCAGGAGTGCCAGATAATATGCTGACAATACACACCCATGAGGAGACCTGCCTGTGCCACGGGACACAAGTGTTCCCAGCACCTGAGTATGCTATATGTAGAGGCAGCTAGTCCTATGCCTACTTCTTGCAGTTACACCACACCAGATAAAAGAGGAAATAGAAAGCTTAGAAGCTGTTAAACTGTAGAGGTTCAGGGTAAGATTTGCTGATGTTCATTAGTAAGAGGTTTGCAGGGCCTACGTCTCAATCTTTTTCACCCCTACAGAAAAAGGCAAATCAAGTAGTTGAAGAGCAGCTTCATCCTTTTAAACTGCCCTTCCTTATTGCACTCTTCACTTAAACCACTGCATTCCAGTATGGGCGCCTCAAATTGGCTGTAATTTGCATGCAAGTTATTCTCACAGCCACATATTGATGGGAACAGCATGGAACCCTGGGGCCCTGTGGACATCCTGCGGGCAGTTCTTGGGATACGGCACGTGGAAGGATTAATTATTTCTATTTCTACAGGCTGCTGCTCTGAGGCACGGCATCCATTCTAGGCGAGCAAAACAGCAATTAACCATGCCAAACATGTCCATACAACTGTATACTCTAAGACAGTCACACACATCTTCAGGTTGGATCTATTAAACCACTCATATTCAGCACTGTGGTTGCTTGAGCTGCAGAAAACAACAAAGAGAAAAAGTAAGTCAGAGATCAGAAAAGACATTTTCACTGCTTTAGGTCAAATGTCAGGTAGCTCCAGGGCACTCTGAGCTCCCTCAGGGCGTTCAACTGTCTTGGTAGGGAACCAAAAGTGTTTTCACGAGCACAAAAATTACCATTAGAGCACATATTAGCAGGTGCTACTAAGTACTGGTTCTCTTATTCACAGGATAGCTATATGTGGTAGCAGGCTGAGAATAAACAAAGGAAGGCTTTGACAATAGACTAGTGCCCAAAACAACCATCAGATGGAAATAACAGGCTGGAAAATACCACAGTACCATTCCAAACTCTGAAAAGTCTGGAGCAGTCTGGGAGCAGTGAAGCTTCATAAGTAGTGTTGGACTGCTGGGGAAAAGCAAATACTGTACAGGGATGGACCTGCTGGGTGATAAGAGTAATAATCTGTATCAGCAAGCGTTAGCAGAAATCCTTAGAGGTCAGTATTTTTTGGAGCACAGTCCTTCAGAATGGTGTGGAGCACTATGGTGAAAATCCATAGCACAGTAATGAGCACATTCCAGATAGGTCAGGAAAACAAGAACTACCACAAAAGAGTAGTAGGATTCCTCTGGGCTAACACCCTGAATTTTCAGACTTCTGCTTACTCCTAAACGGGTCCTTGCCTCTAAAAGGGTGCTGTAAGCAACCAGAGCACTGAAAATTAGCAATATTTTAAGACTATTCTAGAGAGAGCTATTCATTAATTCAAACCTGAGGCTAAAAAATTACACATTGTTATGCATAGGAGAGGCTGCAGAGTCTAAAGGGTTATTGAAATAGCCTGTCTCTTCTGCATGACAAAGCCTTTGAGCCCACATTTTACACTAATACCTTTTTCTTCACAGAAGATTTATTTTTCCAATTCTCTCTTAACTTTTGAGTATAAGTAAGTATCAAGCATTTTCTGGATGCTCATTTACCTGGTCAGAATGCTTGCCTTTTTTTTTGCACGCAGACTTTTCTTTTAGTATAATAACTCTTTACGCTCCCTTTTCCTAACAGTCAGTGGATATTAAATGCTTTAGTAGCCACTTTATCCTGGAGATTGATATGTCCTTCCATAACTAGTGAGATCTTGCAAACAGAATGTAGACTTCCACTCCACACCTATGTCTGCTGGATACATCCAGTCATGCAAGTGGCAACAGCTGAACAGATATCCATCTTCATTGATTTTTTTGTGATTTGATGTTTGCTCTGAATATGCTGCTAAATATATACTCCGAAAAGAAATATATACTTTCAAAAAGGAAGTATATACCTTTCAAAAAGAAAGATTTGCGTGAATGGCAAAGGTTGCACTGAGGTGGATACAAGTTGCTTAGTAGCTTTTTCAAGCCATTCCTAGCTGTCAGAAGATAAAGGACTGGTTTTTAAACATTTTCAAATGCCATTATTGGTAACTAAATCTGTTCTCGGTAGTTTTCTTACCTGATGGGCATCCAGTAACAATTTTCAGTCCTACTTAGATATTCACTATTGTTACATAAAAAGCATTAACCATTGTTAACATTATATTCCCACTGTCGCATATTATTGTCTTGGTCTAGACCGTTTTTCTTAAAATGGAAATCGCTATTATCTACCATGCAAGGAAAACTATCCTGGAACTAAGCAACTTCAATGTATTGTGCTGTCAGACTGCCAGGCAAATCCTATCATGAATAATACAATATTGTCACCAATGGTCATTCACACATCATAAAATCACACTTGAGACAAAATAAACTGGCAAGTTCTACTTATTTCTGCAGTTCTTTTTTGTTCAACTCAGCAGGAAGTCAAGCTAGCAGGCAATATCCATCTGTGGATTTAACCAGCTGCAGGCTACTGTTAACTTGTTTGCAAATTTTTAAAGTATAAAAGAGGGCAAGGGATAGAGCAAAATGCAACATAATTTTTAGGTTTTTTAGTAAAGACACTGGTCTTAACCTAGTATCTTCCTTTATGACGAATAAACCTTATACATAGGTGAAGATGAACAGGACATCAGAATAGCATTCTCCAAATATATTTCCTATTGTGATTAGAGACAAAAGGATTTAGACTTCAAAGTATAAAGAAGATCAAAAGTATAATTTCCCTTGTATTTTTTTGAATTTCAATTAAGTAAATATAATGATGATATTTGATATTTTACACTTTACTATTTCAATATAAATTAAAATTAATTAAAATATTTTTTAAACCATTGCATTTTAGGACTGTTCAGCGAACACTTCTGACTTTTGTATTGTATTCAGAACACTCCTTTAGTGTTTGCACTATCCATGGAATTAATTTTGAACAGAAGATATGTCAAGGAATATTTGACAGAAACAGATGCTTACATGACAGCAAGTACAAATTGTGTATTGGAAGTTCCTCAACTAGCATTTTTAAAATTTGTTTTGAATTAAAAAAGCATTTAAAATTGGTCTTTGGCTGTAAGTGAAAATACAGTATTTCAGCCCATAATCTATTTTTTTCCCTATCAAAATAAGGAAACTGAGAACTGGAAAAAGATTTCCTTTATGCAAATTTCCTTCCATTAGGAGTACAGATCAAAACTAACAGAGATTTAAAAACTACTCAAACCTAAAAATGATCAAAGATTCCAAAAATATCCCATGACTCACAGAGTTAAATCACCCATTGTGAAACTTCCCCTCCTAGGGGAAGTACTGGGCATTCCCACTTGAACCTGAGCATATATAATCTTCAGGGTTTGGGACTTCTGGTACCTCTCCTTGGATCCAGAGGAGGATCGGGACTGCAACAGCATTGTGACTGCCACTCTCAATGAGATTTCCATCATTACCAAGAACTGCGGCCATCATCCAGACCAACAGGTTTCCTTTCCTTCTGCTTTTCACCCAGAGGGACCACATGGTGCTCAGCACAGGAGCTAACGAGCACCGTACTGTTCTTGTCCCAGGGTGCTGTGCTATACTATGCTGTTGTGGGATAAAACTAGTTTTCCCTGTCTCATTGTATTTATTGTAATCTTTTTAGTAAATTGTAACTGTGACTTGTAATCACTCTTAAATTGGGTTCATTTCTCCCACCAGTTTACTTTTAAACCAGCATATTCTGCTAAGCCATTCAAAAGCTCCCAATGATTTTAAGCATGAGTGGCTTGATCAGACTGGGAATATTCAGAAATGACATGCAAGAGGACATATGGGAACTACAGAAGAAAGTGAGCTCTTCCAGGTCACTACAACTTCCAAGCAGTATTACAAAAAAAGGAGAACCCAAGATCAAAATAAGTGTGAAGAGACAGCTCCTTGTACAGTGTCTCATTATGCTGGTAGTATTTCTTGTCAAAAGATTTAAATTCTTGAAGTTTGTCTAGAACATGAATACCAGAGAAACATTAAGAACATATTCTCCCTAACTGAAACATTTTATTCAGAAAATCCCCTGAGCAGATGAAAGCAGGCATATTCTTAGGGAAAACATATAACCTGGCATGGTTTTATTCTTTTCCAGGCATTCATTCAAAGCCACCACGTTGTGTTCTTGTGGGATTTTTTTTTTTTTTACTTCAGAAACATTTTGTGTTTATCACAAACTTCATCTTGTTATAGACAGACCTTAAGATATTTGGAATCATAGCATCATAGAATCATAGTATCTTTAAGATTGGAAAATACGTCTAAGATATCAAGTCCAGCTGTTAACTCAGCATTGCCATATCCACCACCGAACCATGCTCCTAGGCACCACATCTAGACATTTTTAAATACTTCCAGGGATGATGATTCGCCATTTCTCTGAGAAGCCTGTTCCAATGCCTGACCACTTCTCAATGAAAAAAAATTTTCCTGGTACCTTATCGTGCCAAACCTTTCCTGGCACGACTTGAGGTTGTTTTCTCATTTCGGGGTGCTTTTCTTGGCCGGACTGTGCTCCTATTGGTCAGCAGCATTGGGCACTGTCTGTCTTTGAGATTTTCACTGTGAGGCCAATATGGCGTTTCCAGCCACAAAGCCACGCGGTTGGCACCCAGACGCACCAGCAGCATTGCCTGCGGGGCCCCTGCCACCCGCAAGGACCTACTGCGGGCAGTGGGGGGGCCGCGGGGCCACTATGGGATCTGCCGCCGCCACCCCCGCCCACCAGCACTGCTGGGCACCAGCCGCTGGCAAGACAGGGTGGCGGGTGTGGTCCGTGCAGTGCCACGACCAGCGGAAAGGCGCCACACAGCCCCCCAGATGCCGGCAGGAGCCTCTCGCAGGCTCTGCAAAACGCTGGGTGGGACCAGGCATCTCTGCCTGCTCGGGGAAAAGCACCGCCGCCACCTCCCAGCCGTCGCCTCAGTCCCCACCACGTGAGCCGGGCAGCAGGAGCCCAGCAGAACGGTGGAAGACGGTCCCGCCGCAGCGCAGGGGAAACCGGTGCAGGCACCAGCAGCACCTGCGATCACAGCATGTCCCGCGCTGCCGCCCGTCCCGCCTGCGCTGCTTCGCTGCCATCTTGCCGCGGGGAACCAAAGGGACCAGCCGCTTCACCTCGCTGTGCCAGAGACCAGCCTCTGCGCAGCGCTGGCGACCGGGGTCCCACTGCTGTCCGGGGTTCTCCCTCTCTCTCTCTCTCTCTCTCTCTCTCTCTCTCAGTGACAGGAGCTTGGGGAAGCATCCGCGAGTTGTGAACTGGGCAACAGGAAATGCGGAGCAGCATGCTGCCCAGCTAGCATCCCAGCCCAGAGTGTCCACGCTACTTCACTCTGTTTCACCCACCCAAGCAGTCCCCGCACCCGGTAGGGGAAACGCAGCCCCTTTGCCCGCCAGCATGGGAGGTTGGGGGGGAAGCGGGGAACGGTCCCCCGCAGCTGCACCCCCTGGCTTGCCGCACAAGAGGTCCTTGGAGCTGGGATCAGTCGACTTTGTTCTGCTTTCCATTCCTGGCACGCTGGCAGTGGGGCTTCGCACCATCCCCCCATATTCCCCGGTTCCTGAAAGGACACGGAGAACAAGGCGGGGAAAGGCCCGCTGCTCGGCAGAGACCAAGGCTTCGGCTTCCTTTCATGCTTCATTAAAAAAAAAAAAAAATTGATTTTACCTCTTGAACAAGCAAACAACCCAAACACCTCCCTCTGCACAGAAAAAACCTAATTACCAAACCCATAACAATTGTAGATAGCAGATGAAATCAAGACAATTAAGAACAAAACTGACAATTAAGGGGATTTTATTTCTTCACACACTGTTCCAGGAAACATTAAAACTTGATATCGTAGTTGTGCAGAACTCCTCATCTACAGACACACTTCTTACACCTCCACTTTGATCACTTCTGTAGTAGGACAAGGGAACATTTTGATGAGAGAAGCTTGCCAGTCCTGGACATCCATGCAGCGAACAGGATTTTAAACGAAGTCATTTTCCCAGACTAGAAGAGGAAACTCTGGTGATGGATGGGATCATCTGGATTTCCGAAGGGGCACAAAACAGAACTACACTGTTGTTACGAGTATTATTCATTTTCTTGACTTCGCAGGAAGAGCAAAATCTGAAAATATTCCTCTCTCTTCTTGGAAAACAGCAACACAACTGGCTGCCTATAAAAGTATTCCCAAATCTGAGTGAGCTACATCACTCACTGAACCTAGTCATATCAAAGCATTCTTCAAAAAAAAATAGAGGATATGACTGAAGCACTGATGAAGGTATACCGAGTCTTCAGTCATGATATTAGATAGTAAATAGTTTTGGAAGCATGATAATGTACATACAATGATTACCTGTATCACTGTATTACAGAGCAGCTAGGCCAGTTCAGTCCAAATTATCCACTAATGGTCCTGGCACTGCACTATAGGATGTCTTACTCCACATTTACTCAGGGTTGCAAACTCTTCCAGCTCAGAACAATTTGTTTCCTTTCCCAGTACGTCCTCTTCACAGAAATGAATGCCTAAGGACCAAGGGAACTGTTAATCCACTATACATAACATTTCTCTCTGCTTTTTCTTCTGTGAATGAAGACAGGAATTACCAAGTCCAGAATTTTATAATGTTATGGCCACCAAAGTTTCAAGTTATATATATCAATATCTTTTGTAGCTGAAGTCTTTCACTGTGGTGACATTTTCCAAGACAGGCCAGTGTTGGCTATTTGCAAGAGACAAAATGAGTCAGGGAAGCAGCAGAATCAGCAGAATCTTTGCAGTCAGCAGAAATATGACTAAATGAAAACTGCTCAGAAGCAGCTTGAGCAGCCAAAAATGAAAAGGACAAAAAGAAAGGAAATAATAATAATAGTGATAAAAGAGCATAGTATTTCTGGAGTTGGGATTTGTCAATGAGAACAGGAACTGCCAGGTGCGCGGGAGAGCTGTAACAGTTCTGCACACCAGAACTAACCTAGCTCCAGTTTTTCAACTAATTAATGCACAAGAGATAGGAATAACCCTGACAAGGTTAAAATGCAAGAGCTGAGTGCTGAAGTTGTGTCTTGATTTTAGGACAATTTTGATTTTAAAATTCAGAGATACAAGATGTAAAAAGAAATAGGAATTTTATTACCAAAATATAGTGTGTATATATGAGGTAGTGAAATAAAGATTTAAATTGAAATAAAACACCAGGGAAAAATCAACAAAAACAATCACAGTATAACTAAGAGAGAACAAACACTATTCATGATAAAACAAAAAAATAAAAAAACAAAAGCAAAAATCCCTTTTCATCCAAATGCCTTGGAGCGCAATGATGCTCATGAAGCTGCACGAGGCGCTGGCGGCTCCGCAGGAGGTGATGGGGGGTGCAGTTACTATGTAATGGTCACCAAGGGCACTGTGGAAGCAGGGGCTACCATGGGAAGGCAAAGATGGTGAAGAAACAACACGATGTTTCCTCCGGAGCTGCCGGAAGACGAGGGGAATGGAGGGGAACACCCAGGGATTTGATGAGGGAAGACTGCGCCGTCACCGCCCGCCACACCTACTACTGACCACTGGACATATGGAGTTTCATCTGCTGCTGACAAACCTGCAGCTGCTGCTGCACCATCCAGCACTGAACAGAAGAAGAGAGGGAACAGCCAACCCGGGGCACTTATAAAACTTCACCGCTTCTCATCGGCTATTGGTTGAACTTGTCACCACATGGCCCGCCCTTCCCCCAGCCCCCAACAGCCTCTGCCTGAAAGCCCACAAAAATCTCCTGTGCATGGGTGACAACATGGTGGCCAGCCCTGGTCCTCCCATGCCATTCCCGCTCAGCACCAGTGCACGCAGCAGATCATGGACGGAGTTCGTGGCGCCACGGTCACCCTGCCATCTGCACCACTGCTTTCCGACAAGGCGCCACTGCTGGAGGCCACCGATGCTGCCGCTGCCACTGCCACTAGACAGCCTCCCTCATGAGGCTGCCAGAGAGGACAAGTCACTCTTGGAGCTGGCATGGGTTCCCCTCCTCCATCAGGCCTCCACCTGGCCCCAGAGGCGACTGCCTCCCTCCAGCAGGCAGCACTCCACAGCACAGCTGTCCGGTCACTCGCCAGCAATTGCCCTGGTCCAACCGTAGGGCCTCAGTGCACTGTGGGTGGGCCTGCAGCGGGCCTGGACCCTGTGGCACCAGCAGCCTGGCCTTGCCACCACTACAGCACAGAGTGGCAGGGAGTGGCATGGTTGCAGGTGCTCGGGAACATGGGGTGGTGGTGACACCCACCAGGTACCCAGATGCAGCATCTCACCCAGCCCGGCCACCAGCGCGTCCACCTCCCCAGAGCCCACCTACATCATGGCAACCAGGCACTCCAGCAGCAAGAAGCACCCGCTTGAGAGGCATGGCATCCCTGCTGGGACCCTGCCATGCCACAGCTGCCACAGTGGGACCAAGGCCACCACCTGCCCACTGCCCCACAGGCACAGCAGCTCTGTCACGGTCATCATGGCTGGAGTCCAGCCCCTCTGCCCACACCTCATGGAATTCCCATCTCCTCCCCCCAGCCGGCATCGGCAGTGCCCGCACAGTGGGCTCAGCCCGTGGAACACACAGCCACACGTGTCCAAAGCTGGGGAAAAAATGCACCAGGGGCACCCTTATGCCAAGGGGCTGCAGAGCACCTCTCCCAGCCTTCCCCCTGTCCAGTTTGTGTAAAGGAGAAAGCAAGAGAGAGGCCAGGGGGAGGGGGAAGGGGGAGGAGCGGGAAGAGAGGGAGAATATTTATTTATCTTCTTCAATAAAAGGAACAGTTCTAAAAACAGCTGCTAGACCATAACAAGTAGACAGACCAAACTGACAGAAAATTAGGTTATTTAAAGCATCACAAAAAACTACTCCAAAACGTGGTAAGCAGAATCACTCATAGCCTCTGCAGAACACTAGCAGCCTCTCAGGCTTACATGTTGATTTAAACCAATGGGGACAAGTCCACTTGGTGGAGAAAAGGGAAAGGGGAGTTTAGGATTCAACTACCTATTTCTGGTTTGCATTTCAATAAGCTCCCAAAACCTGATTTGAACAAAAGATTCTCTGTCCAAATACGCTGACTCCTTAAAGGAGCAAAGCCAAACAGGAGCAGGGAGACAGAAGAGCACATAGGAAAAAGGCATTACTACTACACGTAATAGCAGGCTGTGAGTATGGTAAATTACAGATTTTCTGAAGATAGTACAGCAAAGGTATGTTTCTAAGACAGAAATTGAGAAAGAGCTGGAATCCTTCTGTGCAAGATCAGGAGCTGAATGTCTTAGCCTTTATAACCCAGGTGATCTAAAAAAAAGGAACAAAATACATATTCTTTTGAGCATTGCTGCTCCTGTGAAGCATTTCCACACCAACAAACATGGAACTGGTGAACAGTTCAATCAAACTTTGCAAGGCATAATGATAAAGTCTTATTTTTCTGGAGCAATGTTTAAACAAAGCCCGCAATTTGCTGTTATACTTGGGACGGGGGTGGGGGGAAGGTTTAAAAAGTATTCATTTGATTTTGGGGTCTTCTTGGTAGTTATATCTCATATATTTGGACTTTTTAATAGTCTAAGTTCTGTGCTTCAGGAGATTCTGCTTCAAATCACTGCTATGCTGCAGACATCATTGTGTGACCTTGAGAAAACCCATTTAACCTCTTTTCTTCATCTGTGAAGAAAACCATCATTAGGGCAACAGGAGAAAAAATATTCAAGTTATCTTGTAAACAACTGAGTCATGCTGAGAAACTAAAACAGAAAGGGAAAGAAACAGCAGTTATATAATCTTACCATATTAAAATCAAATTGCATATATATGTTTGTGTATATATATATAGATTAAATAATGTACATATTTCTAATGTAGGGTTGTTTTTTGAGGGGACAGTTGTTTATTTTGTTCTTTTTATTTTTCAGAGATAGGATTATGCATGACTGTGGTGGTTTAGGACTACTTTTATCATCTAGGGGGCAGGTTCAATAAAGGTGACGGAAAACTGAATACAGTTGCAGCAAATGAACAGTTTATTACAGGGGGTTTAAATTAAGGAGGTAGGGATAACAGGGACCCCAGAATTACACAGAGGAACACCCAACACGCAGGGAAAAAAAAGAAAAAAAAACACAAAAAGGGAAAAAACAAAAAAAAGAAAGGGAACTGTTCCTTTCAGCTA
>VXBA01000043.1:33431-54967 GCA_013399895.1 Serilophus lunatus
CCCCGGGAGGCCACCATGCCCCGTGCAGGGAGGGAGGCAGCAGGCAGGAATCGCGCCGTCCCTGCCTCCCGGGAGCAGCAGAGGCGGGGGGCACAGCCCACTGCCGTCCCTGTGCCCGCGGGAGGGCAAGGAGCCTCCGCCACCCTGGCCTCAGGGGGACCGGAACTAGCGCCGGCCCCGCTCCATCCCAAGACAGCCCTGAGGAAACAAGAAACCGTTGCTGTCAGCCCCAGCCCCGGCCCGATCCGTGCCTCCACAAAATGGCAGAAGCAAGGACCATCCCATCCCTGCTCTGGCCCCACGCTGCCAGGAGCCCAGAGGGCAAGGAGCCGCCACTGCCTCAGCCTCGAGGGCACCAGGACTGGCACAGGCCCCGTTCCGTCCCAGTCCCCGCTCAGCCCCGGAACCAGCGGGGCACAGGGAGAGCAGCCCCCTCCTCGCCCTCCCCAAGTCCCAGGAGAGCAGCTGGAGCAAGGGTCCCCCCCTCCTCCCCGCGTTTTAAGGGAAATGGAATTTTAACTCAGGTAAATGGGGTTTCTTACATTCTATCTCCTCCAAAGCCCTTTTTGACCACACCCTGCGATCCCAGCCCCGCCAAACCAGTACAATGACCCTATAAAAATTGTACCTTGAAAATCATGTTTTTAGTACGGTTTTATCAGCAACTGACATACTGATATCACCTTCTAGAATTCAGCATGGGCATTTTATTTAATAGCGATACATCATTGCATTATGTCAGAAGTTCTGTAAAAAAAACACCTAAAAAGCTTTTTAACTCAAGATATTTGCAAGACAGTTACTAAAAGTTAAAATACAAACATAAGCACTTATCATATGAGTCACTGAATAAAGCCCAAGGTGTTGTAAAAAAAAAAAACCAAGGGAAAACAAGCAGTAGTTTATGAAGGGGGAAAAAGAAGAATTGTCTTCTGCAGAGGTAACAATTCACAGGTCCAAGAATAGGACATGAATCCCAGTATAGCGGAAGATACGGGAATTTTCAGGCAGGAAAGATACCAGCTTTCTTAGTTAACTCATGGAGGCAGGAACTGTATTAAAAAAAAAAAAAAAGTACAGAAACATGGTTTAGATCCCTAGCTCTCTTTTTTGTTATTGTTTCTCTGCCATTTGTAAAGAACTTGTCACAATTTACAATCCTAAGCAAGTGCAACATGACATCCAAACTCATGGCACATGAGTCTTACTCCCACAGGCTCACCATTCATCCTAGTACAACCTGCTAGTTTTCAAAGACAAGCTTCCTGGAGGTAATTTCTGACTCAGTTCTTGGCATATTCCTGCTGCTGGCAACTGAAAAGACATGCATTTTTGATTGTGTAGGCCACCTAAGGTTTGTTGATGTTTGCAAAATGTGCTGCAAAATTATAGACTTTTGAATAATTCAGGGATTATCCTTGTTACGTTGTGTTTTTTTAAATATGAAAAAATGCTGAATGATGGAAAAATCCATTTGCTTTTCATTAATAAAAAACCTAAATAACTCACTGTAAAGTACCGTCATCCTTCCCTGATTTATTTCTCTTTGTACAAGGACATTAGGGTGCTTGGAGGCATTGGGGAATATATTATTTCCAACTGACTGTTCGTGTTAGTTTACTTCTAAGACATCTGCAGTCTCAGTTTACACTAACTACAAAATAAGCATATCTGGCCCTTCCAATCAGCTCACTATAACATAAATATATACTCTAAAGCAGTATGTCATGCAGTTTGCATTGAAATTGTGATGGGAACCAGCATATATCAATGGCCTTGTATTGCTGTTTATTTACTCCAAAAACATGGACAGCCAATACCTAGCACTAGCACTATGTCTCCTCCTTCTATACTGGTATCAAATGTACAATCAGGTACTGATGGTGCCCAGGCTGCTTTCCCTTTTGCTACAGCAAATACAGAATCCACTCTAATATTCTTACTCTGTTCCCAAAATGGCACAAGTGTTCTCAAACCTAGAATTAGCAATTTCATATATACTTTTCATATTGTCCTTTCTCATAACTGCTGCAGGAAATTCTCCACAGGGATCTGAAAAACCTGATACTGTATGAAAGGAGACCATACACACATGAGTGCACACATACGCAAAGCAGAAGATTGGACTTTGGGTATTGTACTCATCTGGTGAATATAACCAGAAAACCAGAGTCAAAGAAGTAGCTTCATAAGTCTATTGAATTGGTACTCTCCTAAGGACTCTAAATAAATCCTCATGATCCAAAATGACTATGATATTTCAGTGATAGTAGACAGATTATGTAAACTACAGGGGTCAGTGTACATTTACCACAAAACAGCTAACCAACAAATTTAGTCACACCTAGGGAAATATTCCACACAATTTCATATACAGGGTTTAGATATCATCATGTCCTATATTGAAATAATCCTCTCAGTTCAGAAAGCAGCCAGGCTAGCTGGTCAAGGATTGTCTAATGAGTCCCAGATTTATTACATGCTTTACATATGTTTTCCTTATCTCAAAGTTGGGGGAGATCCAAGAAGGTTCAGTCTGTTTGTACTTCTCAGCATCACTAACTTCTCCTCAGAACATCACAGATATGAGAGACCTGGAAGAGAGAATGGAAAATACTGTAAGCACAGCAGTATGTATCATCAGGCAACATCTTCCATCTCAGTTTGGTGGCATAAACCAGGCATCACTAATGTGCTGGTTAGTACAACTGTCAAACAATTGTTTTTTTCAAATTGTTTGATTACTATGTCTCCTAATAAAACTTCAGTCATTTGCCACTGCTATTAAAAAAAAAAAAAAAAAAAGAGTAATGCATTAAAACAGGGTGTTGATATGACCCATGTTTGGGCATCTGTTATTCCAGCATTTGATGGCATGGATAAGTAAGGCTCCTCTGCTCTCATGAGGACATGAGGCCCTATCACACAAGCCTGGGATATGCTACCAATCTGAACCATCAGGCTGCCCAAGCTAGAGGCTTGAGAACAGATGAGGACATAGCTGGTTGGAATGCCTCAAAAAGTGGCCTAAAAATTAAAGTGATTTACTCTTCACTACTGTGACAGGGATCAGGAAAAAGCACACCTGTCCTTTGTTTACTAAGTATAGAAAAGCCAGGCCTGGGAAAAGCAGTATTAATTTTCTTTTATAGGCTCCATAGTGCAGGAGTCAGAGACGAACTCAGAAGTCGAGTACACTTGAGACTGTGCTGAGTGAACTGCAAAAAGTGCCAAGCCCCGTAGTTACACAAAGCCTTCCACAAGAAAATCAACTCATTCCATATTATGAGGCGGTTACTTTTAGCAGCACCTATAGTACTGCTGCAGCTACAGAAATTCATCATGGCATAGTTTAGGCTGCCTGATAGATAGTGATGGAGTGTACACAACTCTCATAGCAGTGACCTGTGACCTCCTCTGATGAATTATCCCCTAAGACATAGATGGAACTGTTAAACAGGGCACAGCAGAACAACAGCCCTTATTGTTGATGAACAATGCATTTGCAGCAATTTTGAGACTCCTGTCTAGGTATAGATGAATTAGATACAGGAGATTCAAGAGAAAAAAAAATTGCTAGCAAAAAATTTTTTAAAAAACACAAAGAAAAAGTCAGTTACTTAGAATGTGATCAAACATTGGAACAGGCTGGACAGAGAGATTGTGAAATCTTCATCTTGAAGATCAAGACTGAGCTGCAATTACCTCTATGTAACCTGCTCTAGTTGATCTTTTTTTTTAGCAGGAAGGTTGGATTAAACAATCTCTGGATGACCTTCCAACCTCAACGTTTCTGTGACTCTATGAAACAAACCTGTTTTATTGTCACAAGACAAGATGGTAAGAATATAAGGGCCAACTTTCAATCTGCAGTATCATACAGTTTTCAAGCAAACCTGACATCATTAAGGCATTATGCAGGTGTTCATTTACACACAGGGACTGTGCAGTTCTCATAGAAACTCAAGACGAAGAGCTGCTCAGAGGTTCTCCCTTGTGTCCCAAATCCTAGGTGGTGATTCCCTGCCACAAAATTCTCCACTCTATGCACTTTCTTTAAATACTGAATTTAAACCCAGTTTAAAATGCTTTGAGGTAAGATTTTGTGCTATCATAAAGACCTGAAAGCATCAGATCTTTCTGGCAGACTAAGACAAAACCCTTATTTTAGAAACTGAAATAGCAACAAATCATACATAATTTCCCACTGAAAGGTCATCAAAGGGCATTCTAGCTAAAATTTTTCTGCCAGCTAGTACTAAGAGCCACATGTCTCTCCTGTACTCTCTGATCGATCCATTTAGCATCAGTACCTGTAATCTGTGTGCTTTTACTGCAGCACTAAAAGGATTTCCCTGGCTTTCCTATAATTCTATGCCCAGAGGCAATTCAATTCCTGCCCGGTACTGCACAAGATGACTCACTTTTCTTCTCTTAAGAATTCGATTACCAACAAGGAATGACTCATCATGACCAGATTAGCAATGCCAAGTTTTTGTGACTCTGGCCATTTTTATGCAACCTGAAATTCTGCATGCTCACAATGCTTGGGGATTTTGAAAAAAGAGGTAAATGTACACTGCTGAACCAGTGGTTTTCACTTTGCAGTAAGCAAGTACTTTAACTTTTCTATGTGCTACCAAGTTCCTCAAAAAGACACTTGAACACACAGTTTCCCAGAACAGACATAAGCATTGAGTAGAGAGCCTCTGTATTACTCCTTGGAAGTAGCAAAATTAATTTTGACAAAACTAAAAGTCTTAAAACAGCCTGCTTCTTCACTTGGTCTAGCTGAAAAGTAGTGGGAAATGCTTCCTTTCTGAAATATATCTTTCTGGAAAATTTAGTACGCAGATAATCCTGGACAAAAAAAATTTGTTATATTGGAAAGTGTTCCTGTGGTGATTTTTGAATCTTGCCTTTCATTATCAAAGTGACTAGTTTCACTGCTGGCTTTCCATGACCTCAACTTAATAGTAAAACATTTCTACCACATTGCTGCAGCAAATGTAGCATAACCAGTTTGGATATAACTTCAAGGGGAACAAGTAAGATAACCAGAAGTCAGTCCAAAGTCAAGGACACTGGGTTAGCTCTCACCATTTGCAGAACTGGGACCATGTATGAGAATAAATGAGGTACTGTGCATCCACGGCAGCTAGCAGCAGGATGAGGGATGGCATGGACTTTGTCAGATATCCCTCCTGACAGGCACAGTCTGAGGGAAGAAAGCATAAAGCTCTCAGTATGCATCAATTCCTTCATCAACTGCTGCTCCTCAGCAGCTGAGAGTCAGCAAAGATGAGCCCTGCCCATACCATTGACACATTTGTGAGAAGAAACTTTACTTTATTCTGTCACGGTACTTAACTCCGTTCAGCTCTAATTCCTTATTTGTGTGCCACAGTAATAAATCTCCTGAGAAGGTAGCCTTCAGAAGCTAATAGAGGTCATTTAGAGACCAACTGCATGTGACATTTATGTTCTTTACCCTAGAGCAGGTCTGAATGGCAAGTTTCACAAAAACAGACTCAGGATTTGATTGATTGCTGACATAGAGCACTGAAAAGATACATGCCAAGTGGCCTTTTGCATTATTGTTATCACAGAGCACCAAGGCACATAAAGCTTGAAAAGAAATGTTTGAGGGTTTTGATTCCACAAGTAACACGGTTATGGACTACTGGATGGTATTTAATATGTTTTAGTTGTTGCTGTTAATTATCTCATATTGTGCAGAAAACATAATCAAAGGCAGACAGAAAATTCTGGAATGGCCTTGCATGAGTTAGGATATTAAATGTGGCTTTCTTAATGCCCTCTGGATCGAAGTCTTAAATCCTAGGACTGTAACAGTATCTCAGCACTAAGGACTCCTGGAATAATGCTGCTAGCAACACTGGATAGCTAAACATGTTAGATTGACATAAAGAGTTCATCCACTCTTTAAAGAGACACAGATTAAGAATAATGAAAATAACACAATTTTCCCAACCAGCATAAAAAATAAGAATTTAGTTCTAGCTTCATTTCTAAATGGAGGACTCTGCTTCAAAGGAAGCAGACCTCTGCAGATTTCCCTTCCCTTAAATGCAAAAGGGCCCCATATGCTACAATTTCTTGTCATATCTCCACTGGTACTGAAAAATTGCACTTGTAGACTGTTTGACCTGTTGTACAAAATTGCTTTGCTTATTATATTAAGATGATGGGAAAACCAAATTAAAATATCTCTCTAGTTTCATCTCTGCTGAAGAGCTTCCTGCCATTATGCAAGTTTGTCTTCTCAACAGATTAAGCAATGTTTTAGGGTCATTTTTCTGCTTTGCTGCTGGTGATGGAATGGAGAATAACTCATATATGAATTCACAGCACTATTTTTTTTCTACACCAAATGAAAGAGAGCAGTGATTAGAGACCAAAACACTAGGAATGTTTGCACAGAAACTCCGGTCTGAGTGCTGTTAGTGACAGAAGTTCAAGAGCCAAGTATAAAATAACAAGTTCTGAAAAACCTAAATCATAACTGATCTATCTTCTATCTCAGTTTAAAACATAACAAAACAAAAACCTCCTACCATATCATTTAGGGATTATGAGTGTTTTCTTATTAATGGAAGTTACTTAAATAAGGTCCATATGGTATTACAGCAGCTACAACCTAGAAGAGACCATTAAAACATTTATGTCAGGCACTAAGCAATACCACTTGTTTGGCTACTGCTGTCTTTCACTCCAGATATCTATCTTATGCTCTGAGGCCCTATCATCACTAAAAACAACGCTTAGCAAGTACAAATAGGACGCTAAAAACCAAACTGGAACTAGAAAAAAGTTTTGCATATGTTAAAATTTATATCAATAAGTCCTCTGTATCAGAATTAAATTGGTTGCCATTTTAAAGTTGAAACCAAACAACCGCATCTCTGCATCTCCTCAGTCATTGCTGATAAAATTCTTACTGCTTTAGCTTGCAGAAAATGTATTTTTTGAACCATGATTGCACAAAGTAAAAAAACCCCATCCTCTCACCAAAACATTATGTTGATACAAACCTATGAATAATAAAAAAAAAAGAAGCTATGAATAGCAACAGTAAATACTGCAGAAGAAAACACAGATTTCCATGGCAAATGGCTTACAAAACACCTGCAGTTTATTCCAGATAGCAAGATTTGTGTTCAACTTAACAAGGGTGAGTGTTCAAGTAGAGCTTTATAAAGGAAAACTGATAAAGATTTGTAGACACTGTCAATGTATCTATCCTTTCTCCATCCCAGTACAAAACCAGTCAAAATAGACAAAAACAGTCAGGTTTGCTAGACTGAAAATCTCTGTCTATGGAGGCTGGTGCTGTTAAATGAAATGGAGGCCAATATTAACTTTTGTAATATTTAATAAATAGGCACATACCTTGATAGGTATAAATACCATGTAAATGCTCAATATATGTACAATAAAGAAGTCAGACTCATTCCAGGCAGATAAATATGATTGTATGATGCACAGAAATATAACATAATCAAAGCATGGGACTGAGGATATGACTTTCACAGCAGAGTCAAGGATTTGGAACATTTCCTCAAAAAATCCTCCAAAATACTTCTGCAATACATTGACCATTACCAGCTGCTCATTTGTGGTGGTTTAAGCACCACAATATTAACTAGGGGCACTCTTAATAGTGACGAGAAGAATGACAGAATGTGACAACAGAGAAACACTTTATTTGTCTGGAGCTCAAACAAAGGAAAACACAGTTTAAGGGAACCCTAGACTCAACACAAAAAAAAAGCACTCAACAAAAACCACAAAAAAGGAAAACAAAGAAAAAAAGGAATAAGGGAACTGCTTTCAAAGGCCAGCCAAGCTGGCCAAAGAGAAGCAGTGGAAAGGGAGAGCCACTTTCTCTTCTTCTCACTCTCTGGTGGAAGCCAACTCCCAGCCCTTGGAATCTCTGCAAAACACAACACAGTGAAAGGTTCTCCCCCCAACCCGGGATGTTATTTGGGGAAGCTTTCAACCTGTAGTTGTGCTGGTGTGGCTCCAATGCCGATGGGAGATGAGCGGAGTCAAGCCACGAGGCCTGGGAGTAGGAGAAGGGGAGCCGTGCGGCTGCTCTCCAGCTTTGCAGGAAGCCAAAGAGCGTGAACTTCCCTTTCTTTGGGCTTTTAATCTCTCCAAGTCCCACATGAATCTTGTGGTCCTCTTCCTGTTTTCATTGCTTTGGATTGGCCAGCGGTCTGGGCTCCACCTCCTTCTTTGAGGTTCCCGGCTCCAACAAAAGGGCGGTTCCTGCCAAAATCTGCGAGCCAACAGCCTCCTGGCACCATCTCTTGCCAGCCGTGGGATAGCTGCTGCCTCCCAGAGCGCCCGCCAATCACATAAACCCACAAAAGGGGCATCTGGGGCTGACTGGGGCCACAGGAGCTGCCTGGGCAGCGCCCATGCCCCTCCTGCTGCACGGGGGCTGCTCCTGGAGCTGCTGGCACTGTGGGCTTCTTGCTGGCTTTTCTTCGCGGCAGCGCGGGGCCGGCACCACCACCTGGGCACTCCTGTGGTGGCACGGGGCCGCCCCACATCAGGAGGGACCTGGTGCGCCCCTGCCGCCACCCGCACGGCCGGACTGGGGCCGCACGTCGAGGTCCCCCCCTCCCCCCACTGCCAGCAGGCGCCGCGGGGATGAGGAAAGCCTGCACTGGCACCGCCGGCTCCCGGAAGCCAGTCCTGTGGGCTCCTGGAGCTGGCCCACACCCCCGGAGCTGGCCCCCAGGAAAAAGCAGTGGTGAGTCAGGGAGGGGAGCGAGGGAAAAACTGAAAAAATAGCGTTTTATACCAAAAATGGGCGATCCCCTCCTCACTCCCTCCAAGAACCCGCCAGCACCCCCCCACACACCCCCCTCCCCTTTCAACCCACTACATCATTTTACTCTGCTATACACAATACAGAAGGAGTGTGGCCTGTTAATGAGTTAAAAGAGAGAGATGGATTTCACAACTTAAAAACAAATACTACTAGCTTAATGTAGTTATGACAGGTATCATGCAGCAACTAGGACAGAGCTTCTCACCACCATGGTTTTAGCTAATCAACAACTGAGATTTTTGATTGCTTATGTCTCATTTTTGCATTAACATGCAAACCCTGAAAGAATTGAACTCTATTTATAAGTTTATAAGCTCAGACAGAGAAGAAACTGTGTTAAAAATAGCTTGGGGGAGCTGGCTTCACCCAGGCTGTCAGAGCTTTCAGAAATCAAATCTGAAGGACAATGTATGAAGCCCTCGGTGACAGTAACTTGGATTAAAATAATATACCTAATGGCATTAAGGCCAAGCCACAGTTTGATATGTAATTGAAAAGATTTGTTGGCTAATCTGGTAGTGCATTTAAGGCCCTTTAAGACCCTTAAGCCATTTGTATTGTCAAATCTGGTGTATGTACACCAGACACAGCACAATTGTTCCCTCCTATCTTGCTTGTTCCTAAAGTAGGTTGGAAAGGTTAATAATCAAACACACCATACATTACAAACTAAAATCAGTGATAATGTTTGTTTTTGTAGGCTTGAGATAATTTGTTCATTAATGTCCAGTGTATAGCAAGTGTCAATCATCAGCTGATTAAAGATGTCCTCTTAATGCCAGATTGTATAGTATGAGTACAATAGGAGTTTAAGCTTGTTTCTGCTACGTAGTAGGGTACAATATCTTGCTATCTAGACCATAACAATTGTACAATGACCTTTCTTGAGAGAAACAAAACTTGTTGTCAAGTATCATATGTACTGCTCCAGAGCAGATGTTATTCTATTCCAATAAGTTGAACTGAGTGCTACATGTATTCCTTATGAGGTTTTATAGCTCTTCTGAATTTAAGAGAAAATTGTAACTGCATGCAAATATTTTGTGCTTTTCATATTGTCAGTCTCAGAGATTAAGACTTTTCCTTCAATAGTAGTTGCTTGCTAATAATTGTATGAGGGGGGTATTCTTGTTTTGTGGGTTGTTTTACTTTTGTTTTCTGGTTTCTTTTTTGTTTGGTTGCTTCGTTTGGTTTTGAGGTTTTTTGTGCTTTTCTATTTGTTTTTTTGGTTTCATTTTTTGTTGGGGTTTTTTTGTTGTTGTTGTTTGTTTTCTTTTGTTTTCTTAATTGACAGTATTTTTCTGACTTCATTTTCTTTTCCACTTACAGTTCCTCTGAGTTTTGAGTCTCTTGCCTTGTTTCATTTTCTAATGATGCTTTGAAAAAAGTCTCAATGGAATCTAGAGATTATTAATTATGATTTATTCCTTTTTCTCATAGATTACCACAGAACTTTCTGTAATTCATAGTGTTCCCTCATTCCAGACCACTTGCAGAATAAGGAATCATATTTCATTTAAACCCTACGAAATGGCATGTCAATTTTCATTATTTTTATATTTATAGCTCCTATTCTCATAATCAATGCTTGTGCCATATTTTTTAATTAATTGCAGCAATTTTATAGTGGAACAGGAAGATGAATAGTCAAAGAAATGAACTAATTTAATCACTTGTCCTAGTGTCAGCCTGTATTGATTCAGCTGTGTGTCCTAAGCATTTCCAGGAAAAAACAGCTCAAATTCAATAGTGAAATCTACTCTGCAGATTTTGATCATTTGTTCAAAATGACAAAAAATGGCTAATAATTTGTTCTTCTTTAAAGGATGTTTTTTCTCTGTTAACATTTGACTTCTGTTTTTCATTAAAAGTGGTTTTTTTTTTCTTTTCCATCCCTCATCTTCCCCCTGCCAGGGTACAGGGCAGTGCAGCGGGAGGTGACCATGCAGGTGCACCACTGGGGGGATGCCAGGGCAGTGCAGGCAGGTGACCAGCAGCCTGTGTTGGCAGCACTGGCCACTTGGTGCTGGTAGAGCCATACTGCACTGCACCGTGTGGAAGTGGCAGTGGCCACACCCCAAGCAGGCAGTGCATGGGCACAGTTGATCATGTGTTCTGGCCCTGGGCTTTCCCACTAGGCTTGAATGGGGAAGGCAGGGAAGGCACTCGCCAGGTGTCTGCAGCAACTCTGCCACTGTTCGACCAGATCCAGCTCGACCTCATTGGAGAATGACTTCATATACAGAGGTTTTTTTCTCCCCTCTTCTCCAACAGAGAGCTAGTGAGATTGCTCTCCTGCTTCCTCATCTGCTCGTGAGGTGGTGGGGGCAGTCCTAGACTGCTAGCCACCATATGGCATGATGGCTGGCACCTTCTCATGACCACCATACTGGTTAGAGACTTATAAATTGGCCCCAACAGGGGAGAGTGTTTCTTTTCAGTCACTTCGAGGTTTGTTTCTCTGTTTTGCTCATTTAGGGAGAGAGAGAGAGGGGGGGGGTTATAATATAGAGATAGAACCAGATATATTTAATAAAAGAGCTGTTATTTCTTTTTCTATATTTGTGGTCTTGTGTTTTCAAATTACATAATTGTCTTTAAACCAAGACACTCTCTAATAAGGAGTACAATTAAAACCAGTTGCAGATACCAAGTTTTTTGCAATTTGCTGATAAAATTATGGCTTGCTACCAAGGGATAAATTTAGATATATTATAGAAAACTGCCAACAAGACAGCATGGTTTTAACTTCTTTTGAAAACCATTAAAACATTACAACAGTGCAACACTGAACAACTTGTCCTAGTCATGTAACTTAAGGTACAGAACATATTGGAAATACAGCTTATGGTCCTGCAACCTAATGAGCCAGGGAACACTGGCATATCTGAATGCTAAAGCATGTACAACTCATTATATCACAGAATCACAGAATTACTAGGTTGGAAGAGACCTATCCCATGCTCTTAAGAGGTTATTAGAAGTGCTTATATCTCTGCACAATTGTGAGTCCTCTTTTCTGTTTTAGACTACTATAATACAGTATAAGCCAGTCACAATTACTGAGGGACTCTGTGCTGCAGAGAGTTTCACAAAACTCAGAACACAGCTACAGAGAAAGTGCAGACAACCCTCAGAAAAAAAAAGATATTGACCCCTAGGAGATGACAGGTCTCTTCTCCTAACTGGATGTGGATCTTTCACCTTGAACAGGAACCTAGACAGCAACTTTGCCCCTGGCATCCACTGAAAGAAAAAACTCCTGACTTCATTTCAGCATCCCTCATTCTTTCAGTCAGGTTTACCCAGATTCTAACTAGAATATGGCAGATTCTCCTCAATACTTTGGAACATCACACTAAAGACAACACATTTGCACAGTGCTTCTGAAGTGAGTTTTTGTTTTACACTGTTCAAAGGACTGTTATATCTCCTCCAGACATCCTTGCTCTGTGGTAGAATAGGATTGAAAAATTAATTGTACCACAATATAGAAAAGTTATAAGCTATTAAAGAGTGTCCAAAGGATGGCCAGGAAGATGGTGAAAGGTCTAGAGTGTGTGGTGGTTTGGCATTACTGTTTTAATTAAGGGTTAGCTCGTCAGTGACGAGAAGACCGAACAGAATTAAACAGGGAAACAGTTTATTTGTTTGGAGCTCAACTAAAGAAAACTAACAGTTTAAGGGAACTCTAGACTTAACACAAAATTAAACTTAAAAAAAAACTACGAAAAAGGGGGGAAAAAAAAGGAATAAGGGGACTGCTTTTAAAGGCCAGGGAGGTTGGCTAAAGAGAAGCAGTGGGAAGGGAAAGTTTTTTTTTGTTTTTTTTTTCCTATTTGGTAGTAGCTAACTTTCAGCTTTTGGAGTTTCTGTAAAACACAACACAGTGAAAGCTCCTCCCCCCCAACCCAGGATGTTATTTTGGGGAAGCTTTTAACTTGCAGTTGTGTGGGCTTGTCTCTGACGCTGATGGGGGTGGGCAGAGTCAAGCCACAAGGCTTGGGAGTCAGAGGAGAGAAGCTATGCTTTTGCTCTCCAGCTTACAGGGAGCTAAAGAGAGTGAACTTCTGTTGTTTTGGGTTTTTAAGCTCTCTAAGTCTTGCGCAAATTTCACAGTTTTTTTCTGGCTTCGCTTTTTCCAGATTGGCTAGAGGTTCGGACTTCACTTTTGTCTTTTAGATTCTTAACTCTAACAAAATGGTGGGTTTTGCCAAAATTTGCAAGCTGATGGCTCTTCAGCACTATGTTTTTACTAGCCACGGGCTGGCTGCCACTTTTTCAGGGTGCTCGCCGACCACAGAAACCTACAAAAGGGGTGTTTGGGGCCGACCAGGGCTACAGGAGCTGCCCAAGCAGCCAATGCACTTACACTGCTGTGCAGAGGATGCCCCCGGAGGTGGCCGGGATTACTGGGACCTTTTGCCGGGTTCTCTATGGTAGCGTGGGGGCTGGCGTGGCTATCAGAGTGCCTCCACAGTAGTGCAGGGCTGCTCTGTGTCAGGAGGGACTTGCGGGCTGCGGCCACCACCAGAGCCTACAGCCAACACTCAGGGACGGCGCTGGCACAGCGCCAGCACAGGACTCGAACTCACAGCAGTGCCGCACCTGCCGGCTTCCGCCCACACCCCTCACCGCCCAGGGTCGCGACCAGTGCCAGCAGCCAGCCGCTTCCTGCTTGGTGTTTTTCTTCACTTGCACAGCCGAGCCAGGGCTGCGCGCCAAGCTCTTTTTGGCCCTGCTGCCCGCAGGCGCCACAGGGGGGAAACTTGCACGGCCGGGCCGGGGCCGCGATGTGCCGGCAATCGTCGCTGGTCCACGTTTTGGTGAGTCGGGAGGGGGACGAGGGAAGGTTATTAAGGGAAGGAGAGGGAAAAAAAACCCTCAACAAAACCCCAGAGCTTAAAAGGAAACATCCTCTTTCCTTCCCCCTGCTCCCTCTAAGAACCCCGCAACCACCTCCCCTCCTCTCTCAAACTCACACAGAGTGGTAGCCATTTGAGGAGCAGCTGAGGTCACTTGATTTGTTTCATCTCGAAGAAGAGAAAATAGAGGGGACACCTCATGAGGGTCTACTGCTTCCTCATGAGAGGAAGCAGAGGTATAGGTATTTTTGATAGAACTGTGTATTGCAATAACTGTATTTTTCTAATTGTAGCTTATATTTTATTGTGTTTTCAATTTATCTTGAACCACTTGCTAAATCAAAATTCCAGTACAGCATCAGCTCTCTTCAAATAAGCAAATTTGATGTCAAAAATTACACCCTCCATTCACATATGGAGTATCTAGAAGTACCTTATAATACTGTATAGTCACATTCATGTAATTCAGTTAGTGTATTTAGACACCTGAGATTCCAGACATAAAGGACAGAACCACCAAGAGAAAAAGGAACCTTTCATCAAGGTGTTTAAAAAGTAAATAAGACACTAAACTAAAAGAAAATATAAAAATACAATATTAGTCATCCGTTTGCTTAGAAACAGACAAAGCAAGGACAGATGGAAAATGAAAGAATATGTGCTTAGATCTTTCCGTTTTCTGATGTAATTTTCAGTGGATATTAATGTTCTTACTAGTTGGGCTAGAAGTGAATTTAAACTAAGTCTAGCATGTACTGTTTCTCGAGCACTAGGCAAAGGATTTACAAAGGAAAAATGCAGCAGAAAAAAAAAAGTCCTACAGGTCTCACCAAGATTAAAATGTTCAGAATTCATTGTAAAGAAGTATTTTCTATGGATGAGTGGGTAGTGGACCACATAGTGTGGATATCCTAACAAAAGATTATATCCTGTTTGCTTGATTTAACCATGTCAACAAAAGACACTGAAACAAACTTCACTATTGCAGCACCATGAAAAGAAGAGAGAATGTTGTTGCACAAACTGAAAAACAGCATCAGCGTTCTGCCAGTAAATATATGGCATACATCACTTTAAACAGCAAAATAGCATTACCTTGAGATCTGGTACTGAAATATGGAAAGGGAAACACCCAAGTATTGCTGAGGGCTTTGCAGAAGGAAATTGGAAGAAAGGAATGATATCTCCATAGGTATTAATTAAATGCAACCAAAAGAGATGTGGAAGGAAAAACAAAAGCTAAGAGAATAGCAAAGCTGCAAGAACAACACAAAAACTGACCTGTTTCTTGCTGCCAGATTTGGGCCATTTAGACTAGACTTTTCATGTATAACCTCACAATTAGATGAAGTAGACTAAAGATCCAGGTCCCTTAAGGTGGAAAATGGGCAATGTGATTTTTGCAGTTCTTTTCTGCCTTGTTTTCTCACCAGACACATCTCAGACAGCTCAGGAATGCTTGTCAAAGGAAAAGGTTCCAAAGAAGACTTAACTGTTACAGATACTAGCAGCTGGGAACGGGAGCCAGTCCATGGCTCTCTCACTCTCTCTGAACTGTAGCATCAAGAAGAGCAGTGCTTTGACACACCTAGATCATTTTGCTAATGAATCACTGACATGGGTATTGATCTTCATTCTTGTATTCTTCTTGCAGGCATCACATGATGATGATGACATGATGGTATGTGAGCAGACAAGAAGGTCCAGTTCAGCAGAATTCCAGGAATACAGCCAAACTGTCACTACTGGCAGAAGGACCAAAGGAAATATGCTTGAAGTATGAGGGGCTACATGGCTAGTAGCCCCTTCCCTAGGCAGGAGTGCCAGTTTGCCGCTACCATAGATTTGCTAGGCCCAGTGTCATGCCCAGCATCCATTTGACATGATTGCAGTCACCCATGGAAAGAGACGGTTCTGCACTTCCCTGCTGCACAGTAGCAGAGCACAACAGGGACATTTCTGCTGTAGTGATGACAAGATCTCAAACTGCATTAACAGATGCTGTGGGTTGTCTCCATTCTAATGTACAAACAGAAGGCTTATTTTTCCAAAATCCTGAAACATTCCCTTCCAACTCAGCATATTCTGTGAAAGATGCTTTTGTCTACAAGAATTTCATTCCAGTTTGCCTAATAGGCAATTGAAATAGCCAAAAAATAAAAAAGCATTTATAGATAAAAAACGTGGCAACTTGCAGATACTTTCTACCAGATTCATGATTTTTCCTGGTGTTACTGGCCAACCATAATATGACCTTGTTTTTGAGCACAGAGGATAACTCTCTAATGGGTGCGCAATGTTGTCAGGGCTGTTGCATAATCTTCTAGTGTGTGCAGAATAAAGTGGAACATTACAGTATAAAAGCTTTATTGACTTTATTAACATGATAGAGCTCTGCAGCCCAGCTAGACTTGAGCATGACTGCCTGCAGACTTGATGCTGAGAGATACCCCCATGAGTCAGTGCACTGGGAAAGTACTTGGAAACACCTGCTACAGATTGCATTATCCTTCAATCAATGAAATGCAGCAGGCAGACAAGACTAATAATCCTGCTGGGAGGAGTGTATTAATGATCAATAAAAAGAATCTCATTCAGAATCATAGATCTTTCTCAGAACATAATTCATCTTGGTTTGTAAAAGTCAGCTTCCATGCTTGCAATAACTACAAAGGTCTGGATCTAGCCTAACTTCAGAGAGAATACTTTGAAAGATTTTTTGGTTAATTTGCCCGAAGCCGGACACGCTGCCGAACTGTTTGGCCCCACAGATTCCTGGTTCCGAGCTGCCCTTCTATGGACTCCCCGAGAGCACCCCCGGGGAGCAGCCTCTGGTTCGCCCCCTTAGCAAGGCTGCAGACACACGAACCTAGGAAAAGACAGCTCTTGAGTTTCTGTCTTTACTGCTTGATGATTTGTTGCTTAATAATTCCTCTTCAGACTTGAATGATAAAAACTTCAGAGAGTAATTTCTTGATGTGTTTGGTGTCAGCACTGGTTTATTGGAAAGACAGGTGTTTGTGCTGGAACAGGAGTGCAGTGTCTAGGAGGGAGCATACTTGGCAACTACCGCAGTGTCTCCTTGAAATTTTCTCCATTCCTTAACGGTGACTGGATGCATGTAAACAAGAAAACTAACACAAACTGAGAGGAGCCAGACAGAACATATGTAGCTATTTGTGCTGTTAATTATGAATATGGGTGAGTGCTGCACTTTATGACACTGCAGAAGTAACACTCAGCTTCTCCCCTCTGCTCTGTGTGACAGAAGACAAATCTGAATAACTAGCCCCTCAAATGTCCCGGAATTGAAGTGCCCACTGAGAAATGAGAACACATTTAAGTCTATTTGCACTGACATTTAGAACACGAAGGCATGAAAAGTCACTCTGTTTTTATTTTCCCTTATATAGCATGGGGACCAAGGAGGGTGCTAGAAGGATGACAAAACTTCAAAAATATTTAATTAAGCAGAAGGCCCCATGAAATCCACAACTTTGTATAGTACAATTTAGAAGTGCTGACATTTCCTTAGTTTCATTCATGAGAGGTAGAAATACTCTTCTTCTATTAATCTGACAAATTATTTAAGCTTTGACCTTTACTCCGTGCAATAAAAATAGAATAAAGCTGACACAGAGAAAGAGCTAATCAAAATAAAACTGTGAAGAAGATGCACTTCACAGCAGATGTTTCAGGAAGATAACACCATTCTCAGATCCAGAAAATTTCCGCATGTTGTCAAACACTATTGAACTCTTCTTGGCCCTCCATGGCCTGAAAACTGCTTTCCAGATTTCTGATGTTTGGTGCAAAGCCTGTCTGGATCTACATACATCAACACACCAATGAATTACTTTTACTAGAGTGGCCATATGGTATCCTTTTGCTTACAGAGAAAGGGAAGAGGGAGCAGCAGACAGGTGTGGCTGTGGGTCTTCTGCCCTTCAGTTAGTCATGCTCTTTCTCTCACAGGCAGAGGCAGGCAGCCATTTTCTTACCTTGAAGTACCAACAGGAAAAAGGTAAAATCAGGCCCTCTGCATCTCCAAGTACACTGTTTTCAGCCCATCACTGCTCTAGATTGACTGCAGTTAATCCCATCCATGGACAGAGATGAAGTTCTGATGATAAAGGCATTGGCTAACCTCACTAAAATCTGTACACATCAGGAAGAACTTCTGAAACCACCTGCTTCGGCTAAAAGCAATTTCATAAAAATACTTCACTTTAAGACACAATCTTCTCTGATCCTCTCTCTTTACAACTTGGGATCTTTGTAATTTCTTAGGGCCCATATAATGGAGACAACTGCCAAAGAGAGCAGAAACAGTGTACAGGTAGAGGAGCTGTCAGGCTGTTCCTTCTCAGGCATAAACTTTGAGATATCTTCCATGAGTAGTTCACACTTAACTGCAGAAATACTTCCTTATTTGGTCTCCTTTGGAATGGACTATGTATCTCTGTTAGGGACATCTATTGCAGTCCACCTCAGTGCCCTGGAGCCCTGGACCCTTGCCTAGGCTGAGCATGTGGCTGTTGCTTTCCCATTTTCAGGTTCAGCCAATATCAAAGGTGAGAACACATCCCAGAGACAGACACAGACACAAAGAGGACATTGATGAGGTGGTTACACATACTGCCATAGACAATGTTCTGCCTTCACAAAAACCATATATGGGACTCACATAAATAGAGGCACAGACAGCCACGTCTCCTCCACCTCATGGACTGACTGGCACCCCACAATCATAGGTCCACCTAGATATCATCCCAGCCCTGAGGTCCCTCTGCTTTCTAGCTGGTCGAGCCTGAAGATTGTCAATTAATTACACTACATAAACACAGACACAGACACATGCACACTCATAGACAGTTCTGGGGAAGGTACAAATGCTCATCCTCTTCAGCAGCTGGCAGCAGGCAGGTCCTCCTCTAGTCACTGGTATTCAATCCTTTGGACACACTGGTCCTCCCAGTAGCTGGTTTTCAGGATAAAGGAGTTTCCTCTGACCTGCTTGAGAGTGGAAGGCCCTAGCATAGAATCTTCTGGGTCTTCCTGTGGCTCTTCTGGTTGCTCACAGGTGGGATGGAGGTGGAGAGGAAGCTGCCAGGATCCACACTAAGGGCAGCAGCTGTGATGAGGAGGAGCTTAACTCTGCTTGATCCAGCTGAGATACTGGAGAGGGCTGGGTTGGGGGCAGAACTCCTTTCAGAGTCTTCAGGGATGGGCACAGCTACAAGACTGCCCTCCTACCCCGCAGCAGCACAGATGTCCCAGTGGCCCTGGTATGTGAACATTGCTGTGTGACTTCAGAGGGAGATCCACTGCAGCTGACTCAGCAGAATTTTGTCCAGTCCAAAGGGACAGAATGTGGATGTAATGATGTGCTTCACCATGACCACCTCTGAAAGCATGGCCATGGAGAGCTACCTCAGCTTCCTGCTTAGCCAAGGCAGCTGGGTCCAGAGAAAAACTGGGAGCATTTGTTGTATGACAAGAGTTGTATAGACATAAAGATTGAAGTTGCACACTGGATCCCCTGGCACAAATAATCCACAGCTGATGGCCAGCAAGGTGCAGGGTGATGATACTTACTCGGTGAATTCACGCTCAGAACTTAGATGAGTTTTGAGATAGGTATGCTTTCTTCAGCGCGCTGGGAGGGAAAGTTACAGAAATCAAAATTCCCGCTTCCCTCCCTGCCCTACCGGAAGAATGCATCTTAAATACCCCTTCTCCAGTGGGCATATCTTTAGCCTTTGATTGGTTCTCGGCTCAAGATCGCTCCCCACTCCCCGCCTTCTCTCCGCCCAGACCTGGACGGGGCTGAATCTCTCTCCCTGCCTCCAACCCCCTGCTGCATGGTTGCTTAGCAATGGAGCCTCAGGAGACCTTGAGAACCTTGCTCTCCCCACTTAGCTGTTATCTTGTAACTATTGTAGTGTCTACTTCATCTACTCTATCTCTAATTCTACAGACTCTCTATTTTCTTTCAGCTTTGCTTTCTCTAATTTCCTAGAACTAAAATGAAACCCCCCAACTCAGTATCTGTGGATGACTAAGTGGCCAGAAGTTTCCCCTTCTTGATGAAAGATGTTTGATGACTCCAAAAGTGGTCTGAAGATGTGCTCTTTGAAGTTATCATGCCCCTGCACTGGGTGCAGGATGGAGGTCACCCTCCTCTTGCAGAGAAAGCATCAGATTTGCTCTCAGTTGGCCTCCTTCCAGCTGTCCAGGCAGATGGGACAGTGATTGCCCAGGTCTGTGGCCATGCTCTCCATGTGCCATAGGGTTTGGAGGCAGTTGGGGGTATCAGCCTGTGGTGGTTTGAACCACTTTTATCATCTCAGGGCATGCAATAAAGATGACGGAAAACTAAACAAAATTAGCAGCAGGTGAACAGTCTATTACAGGGGGTTTAAAATAGGGAAGAAGGGACAACCCAAAGAGACCCCAAAATTACACAGAGAAACACTTGACACGCAGAAAACACAAAAGGGGAAAAAAAGGGACAAAAACAAAAACAGGAACTGCTCTCTCAGCTAGGTGACTAACTGAGAAAACTGGGGGAGGGGTAGGGAAGCCATCTCTCTCCCTCCCTCTCTGCTGGAATCACTCCCCGGCCTTTGAAGTTCTCTGAAAAACACAAAAAGAAGTGAAAAGCGACCCCCTCCCCCCACCTTCGGGGTGTAGCTACTTGCTTTCGAGCTGGAGATCACTTCCGTGCCGAGAGAAATGTGTGGAGTCATGCCGCAGGGCCTCAGAGTGAGGAGGAGAGAAGCTGTGTGCTTCTCCCCTGGACCAGGAGCCGAAGAAGAGAGGAAGGGTTGTTGTCCTCGGCTTTTTAAGCCCTCTAGTTCTTGCACAGATCTCGCTGCCTTCTTCTGGGCCAAATTGTCTCTCCATTGGTCAGTGGGGCCTGGTTTCCAGCATTTTCCCGCTGAAAAACCATGCGCTCGTGGCCCAAGCGCCATCTTTGTTTTTATAACTGTGGCATTTCAGGGACACCCCAGCGCCAGTATGGTGCCAGCGCTGGCCCCCCGCCGTTGTCTAAAAGCAGCCATTGTGCTCACGTTCCCAGCTGCGGCTGTCCGTGGGGCTACCGCCTGTCCCTGGGACCAAGGAACGACTGCACATTCCGGTCGCTGCCCTGTCACCGCCCGCACTGGGACAGGGGGACCAAGTGCATCGCACGGGGAGTTGGGGAGCAGGCAGGAACGAGGGCCGGCCCAGCCCTGGCCCCCCAGGGTGTAGTGGTTTAAACACTGTTTAGCGTTCAGGGGACGTGAATTCAGTAAAGGTGACGGAGAAACTGAATAGAATGGCCAGCAAGGGACTTTTTATTACAAGGGAGTTATTTAAAAAGGGACAGGGGGAAAGGGTAGGAAAGGGTGTCTTTTCCCTTCTCACTCTCTGGAAGCACCTTCGGCCCTTCAGCCTCTCTGGAAAACACAAACACAGGTGAAAACCAACCAGCTCCCTCCCCTCCCTTTGTCCGAATACTTGCTCCCAGGTTGAGAGGAATAGGTGGAATCCTGCTGGGGGACTGCAGACACTGGGCACCGGAGCGGTGATGCTCTTCCCAGCAGTGGCGGCCAAAAAAAGGGGCCGGGCCGGGGCCGTGTTTCTGCTTTTCAAGCTTTGTCCCTCATCGCTTGAATGTCATCACCTTCTTTTCCGGTCACAGCTAGCTTCCCATTTGTCCAGTTATTCAGGCTCAGCCTCACTTCCGGTGTTCTCTTGTTGGAGAAGTCACAAGTTCAGTCATTAGGCGCCATCTTTGTTCGCATGGCTGCCGTACC
>VXBA01000043.1:55169-70398 GCA_013399895.1 Serilophus lunatus
CACCAGCCTTGTGCTCTCGGAGGGCCCAGGGGATGAGGAGCCGCTGCTGCTGCCCCCCTGCCCCAGCCCCGTACCCCCGGGGAACAGCAGGCAGGAGCGAGAGCCCTACCAGCCCCAGCCCAGCTCAGGAAAACAGCAGGGGATGGGAGCAGCCCATGGTGAGAACACCCACCCTGGCTGCAGGAAAAACGGCCAGGAACGAGGGCTACCCCGGTCCCCAACCCAGGAACAGCAGGGGTGGGGGAGCAGCCCGTGGAAAGCAGCCCCCCCTATGGAGAGCAGGCAGGAGCGGGAGCCATTCCTTAAGGGAAAACAGAATTTTACAGGTAAGTGTGCTCTTCTTACACTCCTTTCCCCCACCAAAAGCCCAAGGATCCCCTTGCAAGACCCGAAGCCCCCCTTGACCACCCCCAGAGATCCAGCACCTCTCAAACCCCCACACAGCCTGCTTCCTTTCACTGCTGCTACAGTAGTGAGTGTCATCTTGGAAAAGACCAGGCCCACAGCACTCGAAACAGCAAAATAGGTCTAGCATGTCCATAGTGTCAGACTAAAAGGCATTTTAATAAGGGCATCTGGCTATCTGGGTCTTGGCCCCCTGCAGCGATACTTGTCCTGATATGGAGGCTCTGGTTATGTAGCAAAAGAGAACACACCATCAGGCCTCCAGGTCTTTCCCCTTTTATGGCAAGCTTTTCCATCCTGCTCTTCATTGCTTTATCCAGCACTGGTCACAGATGGCGGTCTTCTTCTTGGAAGTGTGGGAGAAACACACAATCTCAAACAGCCTGTCCAGCCAACTGACTGGACAGTGCCCTAAGAGGGACTTGCTTGTCTCTCCTTGGATGCACTGTTCTCTCTCAAGCACAGCATGGCCCAGTGGGAATCAGGGTAGGCATGGCAATGCCATTCTTCATCAGAAAGAGGTTTTCCACCTTAGGGCTACTCAGCAGCTTCTGCAATTAGCCTCATCTACTTGATTTGCTTCTCTTTATATCTTTCCCCTCATCTTCTTTTAAACAAGTACTTTTTAACATCTTCATCCCCTTTGAAAAAAAGCAGTTGATGATGGTGGTTCATTTCCTAGTGGCTGTGGGTTTTCTGTACCTTTACTTGATCCTTATGATGTATCCTTATGATGTAGGTTGTGTTCCTAACATCCATTATCTATCAGTATCTTCTTTAAACTAGCATTCTCCTTTTCAGTGTTTCTCGTTTCTGCCATTTTTCACATTTCTGTCACTTGTTAGGTCAGGGCTGGCTATCTGCATGCACAGATATATTGATTCATTGTATATACAGACCTTCCAGCATCTTCTACTTTCACTCTTCTCCCTGAACCTTGCTCTTCAGCAGAACAATGTCCCTCATGTTGCAACGTGGCTGGGCCATCCTGTGTAGAGTTCCATGGATGTGACCATGCATTCTGCAGGGCTGTACCCAGTTTATTTACAGGGTGTTACAATGGGGTGAGGGAGGAAAAGAAAGAGGAGATCAAAGACATAAGATTCTGTAGTGTCTAGGCTGTAGTAGTTCAGTGGTAATCCTGTCTAAAAAGAAAGGCAGAAACATTTCAGAGAACTGTCAGTTCACAAATGCTTGGATTTTTCAACAAATTTCTTTGTGGTAAAGAACAGGGGTAAAATAAAAATACTGAGAATTTCCAAAAGCTGAAAATGCCATTTGAAGGTCCGTGGACTTTAAGACAGATGGATATTGTTCTGTGTAAACAAGATTTCTGTGCTTATCTATACATGCATATGTTATGGTTTTAACCGGGGAAGTTCCTAGGGAGGAGGCAGGGGTTGTCTTTTAAAACTTTTTTTTGCTGTTCCTTGGAGAGTGAAGCAAGGCAAAATGGCTCAGCCCTAGCATCTGTGGCAGGAAGCAGCAGAGGAGCTTGATCCGGAATGCAGCGGGTGAAGGTGATGCTGTTCCTCCGCAGCTCCACAGAGTGTGCTGGGCTGATGGTCCCGTGTTCCCCATCGGGCACGGAGAGAGCGGGGCCAGCTACACCCCCATCCCAGCACCCACAGAGTGGTGAGGCCAGAAGCGGTGGCGCCTCCACCATGCTGCGGCTCCCTGCCTGCTCTGTGACACCACGACGGTTGTGGTGCACACAGGGTCTTCCCCAGCTGCCACGGTGTGGGGCACTGGAGGTGCAGGCAGAGTGGGGCCGGGAGCGGTGGTGCTGCTGTGCAGTTCACAGCATGTCACTGCCAGCCTGGCGGACCCCCACTGTGATGAGGCTGGGACCAGGAGCACAGCACCATGCTGCCTGACCCACTGCTCCAATGGCTCCCCGTCTGGTCCGCACTGCCACAGGTGCTACTCCTGCGTCTCTCCCTAACTCCGCACCGCCACTACAGTGCGACTTGGAGTGCATGTGGGGTTTTCCCAGGCTGCTGCAGCAAATGAAGGCAGGTGTGGCCCACGCAGCAGCAGTGGCAGTGCACAGGCTGCACATGCAGTGCCAATGCCCTTGGCCACGGCTCGGGGCATTGCCCATGGGTGACACCCCAGGGCCCCTGAGCCTCTCCCATGGTGGCCTGGTGGTGCTGGCAGTGGGCACGTGGCAGCCCCTGTTGTGGTGGCCGTGACAGGCAGGGTGCCCCCATGGCAATGGGGGCTGGTGCACAGGGCAGGGCTGGTCCCTGGGCTGGTGCCACCTCATGGAGTGGACCTGTGGTGGTGGGCGTGGCCCCACAGGTGGTGCTGCTGGTGGCCCCCAGACCCCCAGGTGCCCCATGGCACTGGCAGAGTGGCGGCCGTGGGCCGTCCTCCCAGGGAGGGCAGCCACAAGCGGTTTGGCGAGAACACTGCCATGTTGCCTCGTGGCAAAGCCTCAGAAGGGGTCAGCACTCAGGATTGCCATCCAATGGGGAGGCAGCACGCACAGGAAGAGGACCACAAGAAAACCCGAGAACAACTGCTTCCTCTTTTGGCTCCCTTGCAAAGTGGCATCATCACGGCTTGCTCTCCCTCATCTCCCTCGGCACAGGCAGCTGCGTGACATCTGGAGCTTGGGCAGTGCCAGCAGGGAACCACCCAGCAGGGACACAAATGTGGCATCTCTTTCCCCTTGGGTTCCCCTGGGTTTCCTTTCACTGTCAATTCTTTTCCAGCAGCTCTGGAGTGGAACCAGTGCTGTCCACAGCAGCCTTCCTTCCTTCACTTGCCCCACAGCCCAGCAGCTGGCCCTGGGGAGCATAGTTTGTTATTTTCTTTTTGCATATTATTGTCAGGTCATTCTTTGTGTTACTGTTCAACACTTATAGTGGGTTTTCACAGCTCATATAACCCATAGTTAATAAACTGTTTTTGCTGTTGTATTTCTTTTATGTCTCTCATCGCTCAGTAGCAGCCCCTAGCATCCAAACCAGGACAGCATGCTACCTTCCTAGTGTGACTGTCCATGCTCCTTTTTAATTACCTGATTCCAGTAGCTGCAGTGAGACCCTGGTGATACAGCCATCCCCATCCTCCCAATGCCTGCTGCAAGGTGTGGACAACACAGGTAGTGTACCATGGATAGATCAGGTGACAGAGCATGGAAATCAAGAGTGAGGGTGAAAGGGAAGACTGTGGTAATACAAAGAACTGAACACAGGTCTCCTCTGTTACCCTGTCTCCAAGCAGAACACTCCACACAGAAATGTTCTCAATCTGCCTTCAGGAGCAACCAGCCATTTCAAAGAGGAGTGTAGGAATATTAGCATCTTCCTCTGGGTCAGCCTGGACAGCAGGACATGCTGGTTAACACGAAATTGAGATCTGAGCCTGTCTTTAGAACCTCACACACAGTGCCATCAGGAGTATTTCCAGCATAGAGCTGACTGAGTATTGTTGCTCTTTCTCTCTGCTGTGTAATTGTATAAACCTCTTTCACAACATTGCCATTGCTAAGACTGTGAGCTGTGTAAGCAATGTGCAAGACCTCTCAGAGGCTGAGACCTCTCAAGTTTGTCCTCTCTGAATTTTTTGTTATGTGTGAAATATAGTGGTGCTGTTGATAGAGTTTTGCTTTCGCTAATAAGTAGAATTCATCTTATAGTGTTCAGATATATTAGTAGTGTAATTTGGAATAAGATTTTATTTCAATGCATGATGAAATTTAATAAGCCTCTTCTGCTAAATGTATAATGCCATTAGTACAAGGATCCATTGTTTAAAAAGCTTCAAGGGAGTGACTTCCTGAAATGTTGAAGGAATACAGACACCTCTCTGCAGGAAGTATCCCAGGAATTTCCTGGGATAGCCATAAATTGGTTCACCAAAAGGTAACACCACCTCCAGAGCCAATCAAGAAGAGCTCAAGCCAGTTTTTTTTCAGGAGAGTTGGAAAGTTTAAAGAGTGGATGAGTGCTCTTCTTCAGCCTCATGATCCCCAAAAAACAATAAAAGACCCTCTACTCAAGTTCCAGAGTGGAGGAGAAAGGGGATGTGCCCATGTAAATAATTTCCTTCCTACCTCAAAAAAATTTGTAATAATCCCTCCTGCCTTGTGATAATTTTGTTATAAAAACCTGACCTGCCTAAAGATCCTTTGCGCCTCTGACTTGGAAAATTGCTGAGTCATGTGCCCAGCACTGTTTGCCTTTATTTTACAATAAATTGCATTAAAAATTTTAATATTTGTGGGCTCATTTCCCATATTACCTGCTGTAGGCTTGTTTTCCTTCTCTCAGTTCTGACAGCAATTTCTCCAGCTGACCAAGTGTCTATACCTGATCTGTTTTACTTTTTCTTCTGTTTGTGTGAAACCACTGGTTTTGCATAGACAGCAATGTCAAACCGCTATTCCCTGTGCAATGAGATATACACAATGCAACATGTTGACAAAGTGCTGACAAATCCAGACATGGTAGGACAGCAGAGGCCTTGAGAAGTGGAGACACAGGACGTGGCATAGAGGAGCACAGCTGCAAACCACTTGCCCATGACCAGCTACAGTGGGAACCTGGAGGTGGACAAATTTGGTTTAGGAGTAATAAAGAGAATAAAGAGATAACACATTGAAATGGCACTAGATGTAGTAAATTGGATGTAACATGGACAGCAGATCAGTGGAGAAAGACAGCAGTGTCTCAGCAAATATATAAAAATTATCTCAAGTGCTCCTAGAGGGACAAAGAAGAATTCATCAACATGAACCTCCCATTCTTCTTGGCAAATGACTCTGGATGCTGACAACTCCCAGTAACATCCCCCATGATCTCCAACAGAATAGAACCTCTAGGACACATGGAAGCAGTGAAGGGGTGAGCAAAGAATCACAGATGTGGGTTAAATTAAAAAAAGAGAGAGAGCATGTGTATATGCAGCAGTTTCACAGCAGTACTCTAGCTGCATTATTATTGATTAATTTTTGAAACAATTGGAGTTATATTAAAACTGAATAGTCTGTCAATATTTCAGTTATACTAACAATAGAATCCTGGCTTTACTAGTTCCTTGATATACTTTCTCCTTGACCATACACAATATTTTTGGTGTTACAGTGGACGACAGGAGATTCAGAAGGTCTTTATGTCATGCCCACGCACAATGTATTACAAGAGAAAATGTGTGCTTCCATCACCTTTTTTTTCCACAGTGGGGAAATACCAGAGGTCTCTTTATTGTGTCCTACTAATCACACTGCTATCAATGCATTCTTCACCCCTGAAGATCAACACATGGAAATAATTCTGCTACATATTTTATGTTTTTCTTATATATGTTTTTGAAAAACAAAAAAAGCTGGGATAAAAATAAAACAAGGGGGAGAGGGCCTTGTGGTATCAAGGGAGTAACTGCTTAGCTATCTGCATGATCTGCAAGGACAAATAATTTGGCTCTTTTCAGTTTGTCAGTTATTTTCAATTAAGGCATTAGAAAATCTATGCATAGGATTTCAGACGCACATTCAGTAACAATGGGTGTCCTCAGAGAGTAAGCACCAGGTAAAGATGCACTTTAGCATTACAGTCACATGACACAAGAATGGCTTCAAGCTTCTATTTTCCAATATTCCACTTCCTTGAGCTTCTCATAGGCCTTTAGTGAACATCAGTTCTACATAGAACAATCTGCTTGCCCAGATGTGTCACTGTTGAGATAGTAGTCTCTGTTGTCCTGTCAGAAAGAGTTCTCTGTGAAATAATGCTGTCAGGGAAAGTTTTCCAAAAGCCCTGAGAATAATGTCGTTTCTCAATGTGACTTTAAAAATGCTGACAGATGGCTGAGTTTCTCCATCATCCTTCCCACATTTAGCTCAGAAGAGTCCTGCCTACATGAATCCAAATCACACTACAAAATATTCTTTGATGTGCCATTTGTGTTTCTGCCAGGAGGAAGCCAAAAACAGCAATACCAGAATGGCAAAAGGCTTCCTGCCAACTGTGTGAGCTTCCCTCAACTAGTGCAGCTTTTTACATATTCAACATTGACATATTTCCTCACTACCCCTTAGAGTTTGGAAGGTTTGTGACTTTGTACCACACCTCCAGGAAGATTCCAAGCAAAGCATAAGACTAAAATATGTTTAATAGTCATTGAACAGTCACTCTAGCAGAAGAGGGAAGGATTTCCTAGACCTAGGATTTCCTAGACCTCCTGCAACTCTGGTATGTCTTCCTTACAAGAAAATGTATTGACACTGAGGAAGAATCAGTAAGCTACTAGTTCAGTGCAGGCTATAGTGCTCACGTTCTCAGTGGTAGGTTATCCACAGAGAGATTTGCTGTTGACTTGAAATGCAGAAGTCCGAATGTACATTCCCTCACTATGCAGCAAGGTCACTTCTCTCCTCTCTGTCTTGCTTGTCCTAACACTAATTGAGTCTATTTATCTATATTACTATTACACCAGCTCTTATAAAGTATCTCCACACCTGATTGTGTCACAGGACAATAGCACAGATACAGTGACTATGCTGGAAACTAAATCTTGTGCACTCATCATTCCTATTCCTTCTAAGAGGTCATCCTAGCTTTATATCTGGCATTGATGATTGTAGAGGTTTTTTTCCAGTCCTTATGATTCCATGATTCCGTGATCTCTGAAAAACCAGCCTCCAAGAATTGGGCAGTTCAGGCCTCTGGCATGTTGTTGTGGTTTGAGGCAGGCTGGGATTTCTGGGGGTGGTCAAGGGGGCCTTTGGGTCTTGCTTGCAGGGGTCCTTGGGCTTTCGGAGGGGAAAGAGAGTGTAAGAAGAGCTCACCCACCTGTCTGTAAAATTCTGTTTTTGCTTAAGGGATGGCTCCCACTCCAGCCCGCTCTCCCCGGAGCCGGGGGGGGGTGCTCTCGGTGCGGGCTGCTCTCCCACCCCTCGCCGTTCCTGGGGCCGGGACAACCGGGGCCAGTGCCAATCCCCACGTGATGGGGGGGGCCACGGGCCAGCGGTGATCGTGGCGGGGGCGCCCCGGGGTGGCAAGGGCTGGCCCCACCCTGGTCCCCTTGGGCTGGGGCGGCGGGGCCAGTGCCGATCCCCACATGATGGGGGAGGGTGGCGGCGTGCCAATTCGCAGCCACCGGCGCGCAGCCCAGGGCCATCTCGGGCTGCGTGGTAGTCCCTCAGTCCTGGCATAGGCGGCACAGGCGGCAGCACAGGGGACAGCGGGGTGACGCAATGAGTGCAGTCCCAGCAACTCCTGGCTTGCAGGCAAAGACACACTGCGAGTGCCAGCACGGCAGCCTCGGCGCCAGCCCCAGCCGGGNAGGGTGGCGGCGTGCCAATTCGCAGCCACCGGCGCGCAGCCCAGGGCCATCTCGGGCTGCGTGGTAGTCCCTCAGTCCTGGCATAGGCGGCACAGGCGGCAGCACAGGGGACAGCGGGGTGACGCAATGAGTGCAGTCCCAGCAACTCCTGGCTTGCAGGCAAAGACACACTGCGAGTGCCAGCACGGCAGCCTCGGCGCCAGCCCCAGCCGGGAACGTGAGCACAGTGGCTGCTTGTGGACAGTGGCAGGGGTCTGGCCCTGGCACCATGCTAGTGATGGCTGCACAGAGGTGTGGCAGTTGTGCCGGGGTGTCCCTGAAATGCCGTGGCTATGAAAACAAAGATGGCACTCGAGCGCGTGGTTTTTCAGCGGGAAAACTCTGGAAACAAGGCGGGGCTTAGCCTCGCTGGACCAATGGAGAGACAGCTTGGCCAGGAAGAAGACAGTGAGATTCATGCGAGACGTAGAGGGCTTAAAAAGCCGAGCACAGAAGCCCCTCCTCTCTTCGGCTTCTGGTCCAGGGGCGAAGCACACAGCTCCTCTCCTCCTGGATCTCAGACCCCACGGCATGACTCCACCTGTTCCTCTCGGCACTGAAGCAATTCCCAGCTTGAAAGCAAGTAGCCCTTCGGGGAGGTGGTGGGAAGGGGTCGTTTTTCACTTCTTTTTGTGTTTTTCAGAGAACTTAAGGGCCGGTGAGTGATTCCAGCAGAGAGGGAGGGAGAGAGATGGCTTCCCTACCCCTCCTCCTGTTTTCTCAGCTGGTCATCTAACTGGGAGAGCAGTTCCCTTTCTGTTTTTGTCCTTTCTTTTTTCTTTTGTGTTTTCTGCGTGTCAAGTGTTTCTCTGTGTAATTCTGGGGTCCCTTATGGGTTGTCCCTTCTTCCCTGCTCTCGAGTTACAGTGGTTTTCTAGATTTTTTAAGAATGTTGTTTGTGATGACAGATAGAAACCCTGCTGACTCTTTTCCAGACTTCTGGAGCAACCTTTTTTATAGAACTATTAAATCAGGAGTTCTACTGAAAGACTGGATTACAGCAAAACTGCATAAAGGAAATAGAAAACACCAAGGCTGTCATCTGGCCTATAGTCAAGACAGTAGCAGAAATGCCTTAGAGCAAGTAAAGATAGAAGCACTTCTAAAGGGGAGGAAGGAACAATGCACAGTATGTGCTTTCATCATAGATACTTCATGACTAACTGGTGTCTTTCCTTCATCACTTATTCTCTAGACAAAGAAAGTGCACTAGTGTTCTTTTTTCTGGATTTCAATGAAGCAATGAGCATCTGCTAAATAAAAAACTTTCACCTAGGATGGAGAGAACAAGAATTGCCCAAAGAAGCTTCAGGAGACAAATTTGGGAGACAACTGGCAAAAATAAAGATAAGAGCAAACAGCACCAAAATAATTGAGATTGAAAGGTATGTGAGACAGAATCAGTCTCAAGGAAATGGCATTCACCATGCAGATGCTGCTGGGTCACATGAGATTTTCACTATTTACAAGTTTTTTCCATGGCTGGGAAAAGATGGCAAGGGGATAATTTTCTTGAGTGGATTTCTGGTGTCCAGTCAAGGGCTGAGAGCAAATTTTTTTTTTTTCTGGTGGTATAGAATTGGACTTGAGTCTTTTGCATTCATCTGAGAGAGATATTTTATTAAAAGTTTAGAGCAATCTTTCTTTCTAGACTTCTGTCCTTTCATAAATCTGAAATGAGCCAACAAGTTCAAAATTTTCAAAGGGAATAGAAAAACTAGTGTGGTTTTTCTGCACATCCCTATACATTATTCCATTACCTTTTTCCTCTAGAAAGTCTGGTTTAAAATATTCATCTATATATAAATAATGTACTAAATTATTTCTAATGTAGCACATTTAATTATAGTCAAGTATTAACATAATATTAAAAGAAGCACATTAGAAAGAGCATCTGAATCACTGAAAGTGTAAAGCTTGCCACAAAATTACATTCTGCATTGCTACTAGGTGTTCAGAACCTTACATATGAAACACCTCTGCTTTCAAGCCTTTTGTTTGATACCGAATTTGAAAACTCCCTTCTCTGAAGAAAAATGAAAAAGAAGACCAAGTGAGTTGCTCTGGATAAAATATGCAATGCTGTTGTTTTTTGTAATAGTCCATGCATCGAATCCATGTCTCTCAACTTTGGAGATAAGGATGTCATGTGGGACCACGTCAAAGGCCTTACAGAAATCTAGGTAGATGATATAGCTCTATCTTCTATCTTCTGCTGTTGACCATTGCTGCCATTCTATCATAGAAAGCCACCAGATTGGTCAGGCACAATTTGCTCTTAGTAAAGCCATGCTTGCTGTCTCAGATCACCCCCTTTGCTTGCATGTGCCTTAACATTGCTTCCACAATGAACTGCACCATGATCTTCCCAGGCACAGAGGTGAGGTTCATTGGTTTGTACTTCCCTGAATCTTCCCTTTTCCCCTTTCTAAAATGTAAGTTTCCCTTTCTTCAGTCACTGGAGACTTTGCCTAACTACCATGACTTTTTAAATCTGATGCAGAATGTCCTGGCAGCAGTATCAGCCACTTCCCACAGAATCCTGGGATGTATGTTGTTAGGCCCCGTAGACTTCTGCTTATCCAGTTTCATCAGATGGTCTCAAACATGCTCTTTGCTTACAGTGGGAGGGACTTCATATTACCAACCCCCACCTGGAAGTTCAGGCATTTGAGAGACATGGGAAGCCTGGCTGGCAGTGAAGACTGAGGTGACGAACTCATTTTGTACCACAGCCTTCTCCACATCCTTTGTCACTTGTATTTTCTTCTCATTTATTGGGGGTACACTCTCCTTGGCCTTCATTTTCTGACCTGTTTACATATAGAATCCTTTCTTGTTATTCTTCATACCACTTGCTAAGTTCTGTCCCATCTGTGTCTTAGCTTTGCTGATCCCATCCTTACATATCTGAACTGTATCTCTGTACTCTTCCACGGCCACATGTCCCTGCTGTGCATTTTCACTTCAATGGAATCTTCTTCTTAGTATGAACTTTTAAGGACTTGAATAAAGCCAGTCATTAATACTTGAATAAAGCAAATAATTAATAAATAATAATTACTCATTCAGCACAGAACCATGGTGGTAGGGTTGACATAAGCATTTTCCAATTTTCAAGTGCCCATCCATGCAACATTTATACCCTTTTAAAACAGATTTCTAGGGGAGCTCAAAATTGTTTATGAAGCACTTTGCACATCAAAAGTCCCTGCTTAAATGGCATATATTTATTATTAATAGTAATAATGCGGGTGAAGCAGCAGGCAAGCAGAATTGCTTTTTTTGAGGACAACAACAAGAACAAAAAAGCTTTTCAAGTTCTAGCTCCAAAAAAAAAAAAAGAAAAAAAAAGAAAAAAGCCCTTTGGTAACAAATTCTTAGCTCAACACTAGATGAAGTATGAGGAAGCCAGAGTGTCATGGGAAACAGGCACAGAGCAGATGTTGGCTGATGTCCTGTACATTTGGGATTCTTGGTGATCCATAATAATGCAAAGTCTTACAGTACCTAAATGGGAAGCAGAGCTTCTAGATCCCTGTGCATTGTGAAAATAAACAATCCTCTGGGATAGTGTGTTATTTCAGCTGATACAAATAAAAGCAGAAAAAAGACAGCGGTAAGAGATTCTGTAGCAGAAACTAACAAGCAGCATATCAATCCCCTTCCTGTTAATCCAGTCAACATCTCCACTGTTTCCCATAGTCCCAAGAAGCAACATGTGAGAAGTTCCTATACTACAGTGTCATCACCAAAGTCTCCTCTTACTATGTTCAAGGGGGAAAATTGCATAATCTCCTACACTTTTTAACCTGTTCTTCCTCATAGCCCCAAACACCTAGTGAAGACAAGCAGATAAAGAAAAGCCCGTGTATCTATACACCACCTCAGCCCATGCTGTTCAAGTGGAAGGCAAATCTGGCTTCTGCTACTGGCCCTTGTGTCACATCCAAGCAAGCTTAGGAAAAATAGCAAAAAGCCAGCAGATATCCTCAGTACTTGACTGCTGGGCAGGGCAATGACATAAATCCCATATCTGAGGAGTCTGAAAGAAAATGAGGAGGGACAACCACATGCCATACAGCTGCTGGATCAGCAGGCCAGCTAAGAGGTTATGGTTCAGGTCTAGGACAGAACCACAAGATCACTCAGCTAGACACATTACTGGTCACCTGGAACTAGATAGTTTCCATCTCTTCCTGAGGGCTAGAGATCAAATCTTAGTGGCTTCATTTAGTAAGCCACAACTACACAAGCTCTGAGGTACTAGAGGGGTGTTTGTCTCATCAAGTGCCATTCTGCTTTCAAGCCCTGCTCTGTCCTAGCACACTATACTCCCTTCAGAAACTGCTGCCACAAAACCTCTCTCTCTAGACTCCAAGGAGTATGTGGTTAGTTCCTGAAAACAACAGACTGAATACTAAACAGTGTTCATCCCTGGGGGTTTCTGATTAGTTTCCTACACCTATGCTTCTTTAAATGAGTCTTCAAATTGGAAGCAAATATTCATACTTCCTTGCCTTTCTTTCCCATGGATATCTAATTCACACTCATGGACAGATCTCTCTTCGTCTCTGCATTGGTAAAGATGCCAGTGTGACTGCTGACTGATAGCAGGTTGCATAGTGCAACACTTGCCTCAAGCCAAACATCATGAGCAATATTTGTTATGCCTCCAGACTGTTCCGGGGCTGACAAGTGAAAAACTGACCGGCATCTGAAAACAAATGCATGACAAAACTCCTTTTAAGACTTTGGATAATGACTTTTATTGGTGCCCTGACAGGAAAAGCTAGTCAACAATCACACTTAAGAAGGACTCAAAGACAGAAAGTGGATGCATCATCTCTCTCCTCCTCCCTGTGCTGAAGTTCCATGGGTATGCAAGGAGCAAAAAAGAGCCTATGCTATTTCCACTACCTAAGTGGGTACAGGAGTTACAGTAACAAACTGCTGAAAGATACATGAACAGTTATGGGCTTGCATTGATTACTCACATGGGATTCAGAACCTCACTGGGGAACAGTCACAGACCACCATACCCATTATTAGTGAAAACACAGAATCAGAAGCCTGAATTGCAAAGACTCAAGCTCACAGAAGTCAAGATTTTTTCTGATGACTTCCACACACTCAGAAGTTTTAAAGAATATACAATTCTGATTACTATTTTGCTAACAGATTTAGTTATAGCTACCTGTGTAACAGCTATATAGCTAAATACATATAGCTAACCCAGTAATAGCTATATAGCTACTACATGAATTTCAGCAATTTGTTATACTAAATTCTGATGTATTCTCTCTACAAGTGGACTTCACTAAAGTTTCTTCCTGGTTTTAGAAACAAAATCTATAATTATCTTATAATTATCTTACACAAGAGAGTTAGATCATGTTAGTTGTCAATGCTGTTGCATAAATTTCAAAAGCATGAAGAGATTTACCATACACTGTGCTAAACAGCAGTGATTTAAAACAAGCAGTAATAAGCCTCAAAAGAACCAAATTTTAGTTATTTTCTAGGATTTTATTAATGAGCTGGAAGATGAGGGTCAACAGTGTGCTATTTAAATTCACAGAAATACTGAATGTGGAGATGTTAACACCATCTCTGGAGCCTCAGAAGTGGCATGAAAAATAGACAGGATAAAGAAATCCATAGCTCTCTTGGAAAGTACCACATTCCTGCATCTGAGAAAAAAATCCAGCTCTTCTGTGGGGAGAGAAATATTTCCTCAGAGGCACATGACAAGTAATACTTCATCTTCTCAAACTGAGCTCTGGTGGGGTTTGTACATAATTACTGTGTTTAATTCTCACCTTGAGAAACACTGAGGGGTTTGCCCTGATTTCAGCTGAGCTAGTTAATTTTCTTCTCAGAAGTCGACACTATTGTCATGAATGAGTGCCTCAGGTCACTTAGGAATTTTGAGCAAGAGTATTGGCAAAAACAAGTTTAATATAAAAGTGAAAGTATGTTGTAGTAGACTCAATGATCTTAGTAAAAACTCCAGCCATGGGAGACAAGTTTTCGTCCAAGAAGCCATTTAATAAGAGAACTCACAGCTTTTTATAGTTTTTAGAAACCTACATGTTAACATTTCATTAGCAAATACACTTGTTAACCATTTCATTGGTCAAAGTCGAGTATTACACAATCTTCTTTTGCTTTGAGAACTTTCACTATGTTTTAGAAATATTCGAGATTAGTTTGTGTTCAAAACATGTTTTTCCAAGAAACATCTGCTTGGAAAAACATGTTTTTGTGAAACTGCTTGTTATAAGAACAAAATTTGACTTTGCTCAACAAACTCTAAGACTACTGTGTTGCAGCCTCAAACTGCTGCAGAGGCCATAGCTATGTTTTGAGAAAATTTCACCATTGTTTTGGTATAGCCACATTCTTAAGTGTTTTTCAATTAGCAGATATTCTTTGTTTATCTTTAGCTTGCCTGCTCGAGCTTCTGTGAGAAACAAAAACCTCTCAGGCTAACTTTGGATTTTGCTAAACACAGGAGTACTTATACTAACTTTGAAACTCTCAAAATTTAAACCCAAAAGCCTAGCTTTCAAAAATATACCACCAAAAAAGTACAACAAAGTTTGTTGGGAAAGTTTACTCAACTACATACTAGACGGTCAAAGCACACAGAATAAGAACAAACTAAAATCTAAAATCAATCACTTTAAAACTAAAATCAATGAAAAATTACCTGTGTAGAGGCTGGGGATAGAAAAAGGCTAAAGATAGGAAATGGTAATGATAAGAAAGAATGATAAGAATGATAAGAAAGAATGATAAGAATGATAAGAAAGTAGACCCTTCCATTGAGTCACAAGGTTCAGAGTGGCCTCTCTCACCAAACTTAGTCCTGGAATTGAACAATGCTTTAGGCCTAAAGGTTCAACAGCGCTTATGATTAACAGCACTTAATCAATAGTCTAATTTAGGTAAATTAATAAAAGATTCTATAGAATTCACTATAAGCACAATAGTAATTCACTTACTGTTCTAACTTACCAATCTAATGTACTTAAAAACTGTAGTGGTTTGACCACTGTTTAGCATTCAGGGGGGCAAGTTCAATAAAGGTGATGGAAAAAAACTGAATAGAATGGTCAGCAGGGGAACAGTTTTATTACAAGGGAATTAAATTAAAAGGGACGGGGTGAAAGGGTAGGAAAGGGTGTCTCCTTCTTTTCCCTCTCTTTTTGGAAGGACTTCTGGCCCTTTAGTCTCTGAAAAACACAAACACAGGTGAAAAAACCAGCCCCTCCCTCCCTTTTCTGAATACTTGCTTCTGATTGAGAGGAATGGGTGGGATCCCGCCAAGGGCCTGCAGGTGCTGGACACCAGAGCTGTGATGCTTCTCCCAGCAACGGCGGCCGGAAATAGACAGGGGCAGGGCCGTGCTTCGACTTTTAAGCCTTCTCCGTCGTTGCCTGAATGTTGTCACCTTCTTCCTGGTCCAGCTGGCTTCCCATTC
>VXBA01000043.1:70757-141271 GCA_013399895.1 Serilophus lunatus
AGGGAACCCCCTGCCCTGCCCGGGATAGGGCTGCCTTCATCTCAGCTTTTCCCCCTCCCCCCGCTTCAGGGATACAGGAAAAATTTGAGGAAAAATTGAATTTTAAACTCAGGTAAGTGGGTTTCTCTCTTACACCCCCTTTCAAAAACCCTTTTTCAAATGGCTACAAAAATCTAGGAGAGCTTTTGCTTATCTCCTCTTCTCTGTTCAAAGCCATCTCTTTTCTACTGAAAGGAGGGCCCTATCATGTTCAAAGCTTTTTGTACTCCTTATGATCTAGGTAGAGAATCGTTACTTGCTGTCATTGAATGACTTGATCAGTAGTTCCTGAGGGGACTGAACCCTACACACACATACCAAGTTGTCTATGATTAAATTTGCCACTTTCTGCAAATGTAGAATGAGGAATAGGCATATTAAGAAAAGGAGCTTGCTCAGGTCAGCACTAAGTCAGAAGAAAACACACGAAAACTGATTCCCAGCCTCTTTGTCACCTTGCCCTCATTACAAGACTAGAGCCACAAAAGCAAGTGGTGCTCCACGGTCAAGTAAGAATGATTCTGTAAGCAAGAGCATCCAGCCAAACAATGCTGATCTGAGTATTTGTGCTCAGAAAGTGGCAAAGAAGATCTATTCTCCATTATTAGCTGAAACATCATTGTTATATTTTCTAGCCTCTAATAAGTGAAACACATGCAAATCTCAGGAACAAAAAATTTTACAGCATATCAACCCCAGGGCATCATATTTTAAAACTAATGGCACTTGCTCCCTCTGAAGACTAGTTGTAGTTTCTTACTTGGATACTTTTGTCTACTGCAGACAAACTCTGGTCTCCTCCAGACACGCCATGACCTGGAAGCTACATCTGTGATGTGCAATCCAGTTTAGGCCCTCGAAGCTCTGGCCCATTCTGTTATCCTTTCACCTAGAGTGCCCTGAAGGCAGAGTGACAGAACCTAGACCAGAAACACAAAATTCCTCTCCATTCCTCTCAGGAAGGAGGTGTGACGTAGACGTGAGTAAAAGGGAGAGGCTGAAGAAAGGTGAAAGCCTAGACAAACTTTTCTGGAAGAGAAGGAGGAAGAGGAAGTTAAAATGGAGAAAAAGTTAAAATAAAAGGACAAAAGACAGCAGCAAAGACACCTTCCTTTACCTTTAATGTGATAAGTGACTTAATGTTTGTTCCTAAAAACTGGAATGTCAAGGCAAGAAACAACTATAGTAGGTGACTGAACGCAGAGTACTACTAAACAAAAAGATAAGAGAGAGGCTAGCAAAGAAGATAACAGAAAGCTTAGGAATCATAGTAACTAGCCAGATGCTTGCGCAGTTGTTTCCTTTTGTAGCTATCTCTTAGCAGCTCAAGAGAAGGTTAACAAAGAAGTGTGAAGAAGGAAAACATCCTGCCTCCCATAGACCACCGAGGACGGATTACGACCCCCTTTGATGCGGAAATTACACCTGAGTCACTGCAAAAAAGGGATGCAAAAGACTATGAAGACCAAAGGACTCGAAGAGAAGGGTGCGAACCTGGCGGAGCGGAGCCCAGCGCTGTTTTTGCTTACTGCCTGCTTGCTTTAATAAACAAGTTTTTCTTTTCATTATAACGAGTCTCTGCTGGTGCTTGAGACACCCATATTTACCCATAATATTTTAGTCCTCCAAAGTCTCACTGAGTTCAAAAATAGCTGTTGGCAGCTCCAAACTTTAGAAAGAGAAGCAGATGATGACAAGCACAAGTCATATCTCATATCTGAACTTTGGCACAAGAATAAGCAGAATAAGCACTTTATGGCAGTCACATAGATCAAAGTGGGAATGGCAAAGGAGGTTAAGGCATTACTTAATTTAATTTTTTTCTGCAGTATATTAGTGAAATGTCTAGGTCTCTGGATCTTTTTCCTTTCAAAACAATGGTTTTACTAAGAAACACTTACTGTCTCAGTGAACAAAATATGTATTGCCATTTTTCAGACTGGCTTCTCAAATAAAAAGCTAGCCTAGTGTCTTGGGTTGAAGTATATTCTATTACCATCTCCGTGAGCTGTTGAAACCAGGTGAGGCAGTGTTCCTCGCCTCCTCCCTCTGTACTGTCTTCTGTTAATGGGCCATCAATGCCTCGCCCCATGACTCAGAGATAACTCCCTCCTGGACTATCTGCTGTTAATGGGCCCATCAGGCCTTATCACATGACTCACCATCCCATTGTGAGATGCTTCGCCCAGAGGGAGGAGCCAACTATTCCATCCTGGATATAAGCTGAGACTCTGAACACCACACCAGCGCTTACCTACTGGACTCCCAGAGGACAAGAGCTACCGTTGGAGTTTCTCACCCTTTTCTTTCTACAGGATCACCGCTTCAACAGAACTGCTTTGCTTGGACTGCTATTACCATAGAGTGTCAGGGTGTATTCTGACTTTGTCAGTGTTCTTGTACTACTACATTATTTATTTCTTTTAATTTTCTTCTTTCTATTAAATTATAATTCTGACTTGCGATCTCCCACTGGTTTGATTTCAAACTAGTACACCTACAGACCTGTGTTTCATCTTTTTATTATTCAAGGGAATTCAAGCCAAATCAAGCTATCAGAAATTAGAGGGGGCGCCTCATATTAAAATTATCACTCAAGTGTTAAATTCTAGTGCTTGGTTATATTGCATAACATTTCAGGTTGCCTAATTAATACAATATAACGTCATAGGACTGGTGAAATGCCAAGAATAACACATTATCTGTTCCAGGCTTTGAATGCAAAACAGCTGTAACCAAGAGCTGCATCTGCAGGTCTGTCATTTGGTGCAGAGGTTTCCACAGGTCATACAGTAATTTGGATCAAATCTCTCTTTCAACAACAGATACATATGCAAATTCTTTCAAATCCAACAAATTCACCTGATTTAAGCCAAGAGAATTAAGGTCCTCTTTTATTTTCTGGTGCAACAAATCAGGCAGCTCTGCTAACAACAAGATGATTTGAATAATTCAGTCAAACAGGTGGCAAAGTAAAAACAAATACTTTCTTCTTGTGAATATGCAGCTTTTCCAGAGGGTCTTACACAATATTTGTTCTTCAAATTTTCTGTTGATTTCATAAAATTATTTATTAACCTGAGAGAGCATGAGTACAATTGTATCAACACTTGATTAACATCCAAAAATAACTTTGGTCACTGTTGAGGTCTATTTTCACCTTTCCAGCCTAATTTGTTTTTCACAGCTCTGCCAATGGCATTGCCACAGCTCCCAAAGTCAGGAACTGTGTATGAAGAAAACTTCTTATTCAGAACTGTAATGAGACCACAATGATCAAGGGAGACATAATGAATAGTCAGAAACTGATTAGGACAATGGGATTATTATATTCTTGAGAGACTCAGAGTGATTGTTCAGATCTCACTGCAAAACTATCAAGACGCAAATGCAAAATATCTTTCCCAAGAAATACCCACAGCATTCAGGAAGAGCATGCAGTCACCAGCTCTTACAAACTAAAAAGCACCACAAGTGCAGAGCCATTGAGATGGAGCTGTCAGGTGGGCACAGTAAGCTGAATGAACTGAGGCACGCCTGAAACCTTCACTACATCCATTTTCATGAGATAGATCTGATCAATGACCAATGATCAATCTACCTCTTCTTGCTCAGACCATTACAGTTCATTGTGTCTATGAAACACAGGAGAGAGGAACAAAACTAGATACACAACAGGGACTGAATATATTTGTCTTGCCAGAGGCCTGTCCTAGTATTCCCAGCAACGCTCCAGTTTCAGCTCCAGCATCTGAAGCATCTTTTTCCAGCCCTTCTGCACTCACCTTGGCATATGCATAGTCATTTCTCTCACGTATTCTCACTCCTCTCTTCTTGGGCTGCAATTACTTCTTTGCAATAACTTTTTTTGCTTCCTAAATATATTATGGCAGAGGCATTGCTACCATCTCTGATGGGCTCAGCCTTGACCAGAGGCAGGTTCATTCTGGAGCCAACTGGCACTGGCTCTGTTGGACACTGGGGAAGGTTCTGGAAACTTCTCACAATGGCAGCTCCTGTAGCCCCTCCATCCCCACTCCTTCCCCTCTTATTCCCCTGCCTGTCCCTCCCGCTATTAAAACCTGGTCACGCAAACCCAAGTACAGCATTTTATCTCCATAGTTAGTTAGAATAGTTATAATAGAAAGAATACTATAAACTATGAAAGAGAGTTAAAAATAACAAAGACATTTTACCAGACAAAAAAAAAAGTTTTGCAAATTTTCAGGCCTACCTACTGCGCTTCATGTTCATAGTTTTAATTATACCAAAAAGGACTGAACCCTGCATAGAAAATCAGGAAAAAGCAGAATTGGTTCACTGATATGCAAGAATGAGATACAGTTTTCACAGTTGTGTAGAACAGGTGAAGCAAGCTGGTAGGGTACCACAGATATAAATGTCTAATCCACAGCCTGGAGTTTTGGCAGCCAGCTGTGGAAAGACTGCCTTCTTCAAGAAATTTGCTGAGCTTCTTTCTATGAATATCTGGATTCACAAAGAAGATAGAAAATAATGACTGATGGATGTCCTTCATTCCAAGTCAATGCACAGGCATAATTTTTCTGAAAGCACGTTTCCTAACTAAGGATTCAGCTTTCTGCTCCCCAAAACAGCAATACACTAGGGTGTTGTCCTGCAGTGAGCCAGACTTACCATTCGAATGCTCATGTTTCCAAACGGCTCCTATCACTGACTATTTCACACAAATTCTTTTATACCACAACAAAGCAACTTTCCCTGACTCACTGTAAAGTTGGTTCTGGCATTAAATTGGGCAGGTTGGATAGGTTACCCACAATTCATAGTTGTAGGCAGATTAGCTCAGATGTTTCTGTAGAACCCTTCTCTCCAATTATCAGCTCCTAATCCTCAAAGGATTTCCCAGCCACACTGTTCTGAAAAACAGCCCTAACTGCCAGCACAGTTCTGAAGACAAAGCTTTTTGCTAGAAACAGCTCAGCATTGATGGAGAACCTGATTTTCTCTGCATCTTTCATACTAATCAACAATTTCATTATATAAAGTTACCAAAAATTAAATACAGCCAATTAGAGAATTTCAAAATCATTCCAGATACAGGAAGGGAGCAATTAGCAAAGTCCTCATAAAGCCTATAGCAGTTAAGTTGCAAAGTACCATAATTTATATGATTAAACAGGAGTGGGCATAGGAATGTTTTCTTCATAAACAAAATAAATGTCACAAACAGCTCTAATGCAAGACTGTACAATAAGCAACAGCAAGGATAACATTACTTAGTGATTCTGTCTACTGCCTGCAGAGATTCAGGTTCCCTCCAGATGGCCCAGAATTTCTGAAAGAGAGGCTGAAAAAGGGTGAATTGTTTTTATCAAAGGTCCACATCAGTGCCTGGCCCAAGAAAGAGCATCAAAGAAACAAGAGGCAAATTGGGAACGTCACATTGCACTTTAAGTGACAGCCTGTGCCTATACCCCTGAAATATCAACAGGAATTCCTTTAAAATCTCTGCATTTTCTCACTTTACTGAACAGGAAATCCCTGCAATGAAAGAGTTCTCATACATCTATAAATGTGAGCTCTCTCCCCTCCTTGCCATCCGCATAAGATATGTCTGGTGTCCATAAGAAGAGAGAAGCATAAACCCCTCTCTGAAGTCCTATTTGAGGAACACCAGTCCTTTACTTCATCGGGAAAAGCTACCTCAACAAATATCATCACTTAGTGTTGCGGCTGCTTAAGACAATGTGACCATTTAATGTCAAAGCTCCCTCATTGCCTTTGGGCCATGCTGTTCAATTTGTGTGTGAAGGGTAGGATTTAACCCAAGCTTTCCTATGAACAACCACTCTTTCAGGGGCTAAAGAGAGAGGACAGTCCTCCAGACTGTCTTTTAACTAACTGCCTGACAGGAAGGGGCTCTGGGTCTTCCAGCTTACTTCAGGCAGGCTGCTGAAAACGAGAAGAAATTTGACTCAAAACTATTCATAAGCTGCAAGAGAAATTTTTTGTTTCCTGTTTTGCCTAAGTGTGAAAAATGTGTGGAAATATCACAATATCCCCACTCTGAAATTCATCGGCAGTCTGGTACACTTGCTAACACTCCAGACAAAACAAGCATATCTCATTTTTCTCATCTGTGCACACAAGATACAACAGCCAAGGCTAGACAAAGGAATTGCATACTGATTCAGTATTCTATCCCTTTACCCTTCTTTCTTAAAAGTTGAGCAGAGAGAATACCACATCATCAGCTGCAAGGAAGGTTTTTACTGGTGAAAAAGTGTAAATACAGTCTTTAAAAATAGTAAATGGCCTTTGGTAGCATTAAGTTCCCCAACAATTTCACAGCTTAAAAATTGTAACAAAATGAGCTCTCCTAAGGTTCTGTAAATATCACATCAGCAACTCAAAAAAACCAAAACAAAACATTTTCCAGCTGTTTTCCTCATGGAACTGTAAATATCTTACCTTTTAAGTAACATTACATAGTCCAAAGGCCTGAAGCACTTGCAGATGTCATGCTTCCCTTGAAGGGTCAAAATATTCCGGAGAAATTGTTTCTTTATTTCTAAGTTTGGTATGTCTCAACAGTTTACAAAAACATGTATTGGGAAAGATGAATGACAAAAGATGTACCTGAAGAGCTTCCTTATTTAGCTGGTGTCACGTGTTTCACACCAGTGTAGGGGTTTGGGAGAGGGGTGGTGGTGCTGGGTCCGCTGGAGGGAGGGTCGTGGGGGGTTCTTGGGGGGGGGGGGGGGGGAGGGGGGGGGTTCTNGGCGAGGGGGTCGCCCCAGCTGTCTCCCCACAGTTTCTCTTAATAAGAACTCACCGAAACATGGACCGGCGGTGATTGCCTGCGCACGCAGCGGGTCTAGTTCCAGTGTGAACCCGGCTCGGCCGTGCAGGCAGCAGTGAAGATGCGGGTTTCCCCTCGCGGCGCCTGTGGGCAGGAGACACCAGCTGGAGGCAGCTGGCTGCAAGCGTTGGTCGTGGCCCTGGTGGCGGGTCCCGGCAGGCACAGCGCTGCGCGGGGTCCGATGGCTTTCCCCAGGTCCTTGCAGCGGCTGCGGGCAGGAGATGCCGGCCAGAGACGGCTGGCGGCAGGCACCAGTCACGGCCCCAGCAGTGGGTCCCGGTGGGCACGGCGCTGCGTGGGGTCTGATGGTTTTCCCGGGTTTCTGCGGCGCAGAGCCCGGCGCCAGCTGGCTGCTGCTGCTGTTGCACGCAGGGCTTCCCAGTNTGGGCAGGAGACACCAGCTGGAGGCAGCTGGCTGCAAGCGTTGGTCGTGGCCCTGGTGGCGGGTCCCGGCAGGCACAGCGCTGCGCGGGGTCCGATGGCTTTCCCCAGGTCCTTGCAGCGGCTGCGGGCAGGAGATGCCGGCCAGAGACGGCTGGCGGCAGGCACCAGTCACGGCCCCAGCAGTGGGTCCCGGTGGGCACGGCGCTGCGTGGGGTCTGATGGTTTTCCCGGGTTTCTGCGGCGCAGAGCCCGGCGCCAGCTGGCTGCTGCTGCTGTTGCACGCAGGGCTTCCCAGTGGCAATTCTCGCTGGGTCTCGGCGGCTGCGCTGCTGCGGGATCAAGTCCCTCGCAGCACGGAGTGGAGCCCGGTGCCAGCCCCCTGCACCGCCACGAGGGAGCCCGGCCAGGAAGAAGACGGCAAGATGCGCGTGGGACTTTGAGAGCTTAAAAGCCTGAAGCAACAGAAGTTCTCACTTTTTGGCTACTGGCGAGCTGGAGAGCAGCAGCACGGCCGCTCTTCTTCGACTTCCAGGCCCCGTGGTTTGACTCCGCCCACCCCCATCANGGGCTTCCCAGTGGCAATTCTCGCTGGGTCTCGGCGGCTGCGCTGCTGCGGGATCAAGTCCCTCGCAGCACGGAGTGGAGCCCGGTGCCAGCCCCCTGCACCGCCACGAGGGAGCCCGGCCAGGAAGAAGACGGCAAGATGCGCGTGGGACTTTGAGAGCTTAAAAGCCTGAAGCAACAGAAGTTCTCACTTTTTGGCTACTGGCGAGCTGGAGAGCAGCAGCACGGCCGCTCTTCTTCGACTTCCAGGCCCCGTGGTTTGACTCCGCCCACCCCCATCAGCACCGGAGCCAAGCCAGCACAGCTGCAGGTGGAAAGTTTCCCCAGATAACATCCCTGGGTTGGGGGGAGGACTTTTGACTGTGTTGTGTTTTTCAGAGACTTCAAGGGCTAGGAGTTACTACCACCAGAGAGAGAGAAGAGGGGCAGCTTTCCCTTCCCACTTCTCCTCTTTGGCCAGCCTGCCTGGCCTTGGAAAAGCAGTTCCCTTATTTCCTTTTTTTTCCCTTTTCTTTTTTTTTGCGTGGTTCTTTGTCGGGAGTAACTCTGTGTTAAGTCTGGAGTTCCCTTAAACTGTTGTCTTTTCTTTGGTTGAGCTCCAGACAAATAAACTGTTTCCCTGTTGTTTAAATTCTGTTCAGTCTTCTCATCACTGTTGAGCTTGCCCCTTAGTGAAACACAGTGGTGCTGAACCACCACAACCAGAATCCTCCATAACTACATGAGACCTTCTGCACAGAGCACAAAGCATAGTGGTATTACCCATAAAATTGGATTCATTAACTGTTGTGCAACAAGACGATGAATACATACTTAAGAAAGAATTGGATTGTTTATTTCAGATTTGTGCTAGCCTGAGTGCACAGAGGTTTTCCAAAAATAAAGCATACTTGTAGGTCCTTCTGCACCCTTATTTATATACAGAAGATCAGAGATAGTAACTTCCCAAGTACAGCCCTTCTATTACAATTGGTTAGTAGTTTCCATACAAGTTAGATAATCCCATCTAACTTTGACACGTGCCCAAGGGAAGGGTCTGCACCTGGGCATGGGACTTTTTGACTCATCAACATGTTTTCTAGTATTATAATAAAGTTAGTTCCACTAAGGGATAGATGGACCTTGAGTCTTTTGACAAGTTGGCAATGTACAGCATCTTGATTTACTACATTCTCATAGTTCATTAGTTCCAGGATGTCCTTGACTAAGGAATGCTGTTTGCTCCACTGATTGAGAGTCCTTTCTTCCTGATTAGGAAATTCTTAACTAGCCAATTTAAAGTGTATAAAAAACAATCCCAACCTAAGATAATTTCGACATATTCTACATTCAGCAACAGTGATACTGAGAAGAATTGTCAATTTTCACACCCACAAATCAGTCCTGCTGCTTTCATCTATAAGAGAAAAGGAGCTCTACAATAAATTACAGATAGTCTTTAAGGTAACCTCAAGCAAATACAAGCAATTTTGTTTGTAAAACAAAATTTGTAGCATTTTCAAACATTTGTAAATGTATTTGAAGTTCAGTGTCTTCTCTGAGCTTAATTTTGATGCTGTGCTGTACAGAAGGATTGGATGTATAGTATTTCTGCTTGCATCCAGAGCCACAAATATCTGTAACTCATGGATTGTAATACCCACCTCCTCTGATCATTAAATTCTACCAAAAACCTTTCTGCTGGGGAAAAAGTTCCTTTCTAGCTTTCATGGACGCAAAGAAATATGGGTGCCTTGTTCAGTCTTCCTGGGTTTGCAAGGGAGATGAAAACCCTCTTCACACTTTCACAGCTTTTATAACTTGAGGACCATTGCTTTAGGCTTCCCACCATCACTGACGGCAGTACTGGTCCCGTAGGGATAGTCTGACCAGGGGCCGAACACTGGGCCCACAGTATGATTGGAATTGACTGGACCATATGAAACGCTTGTAACAGTAAGGCTAAAACAACCCAAATGGATGCATTCACACTCATTCAGTCTCCTAGAAGGGCATGGTGGGAGTTAGCTACATGTGTCAGCTTCTTCTGGAAGTGTGAGGGTTTGAGGGGCTCCCGGTCTTGGGAGTGGGCTTGCGGGGGTCCTTGGGCTTTGGGAAGGGAGAGAACATGTAGGAGTGCCCGCCTACCCTGTGTGTAAAATCCTGTTTTCCTTAAGAAAAGCTGGGGGAGGGTGGGAGCTGGTCTCAGCACGGGCTGCTCCCCCATCCCCTGCAGTTTCCTGGTGCTGGGTTGGGGTCAGGACGGCCCTCGCTCCAGCCTGGTCTCCTCCCGGAGGCCAGGGGCAGCGGTGGCCAGTGCCAGTCCCCGCGCTGCGGGGGGGGCTGACGGCAGCCGCAGTGCCAATTCGCAGCCACCAGCACGCGGCGCCAGGGCCGTCTCGCACCACGCATGGTGAGTGGCAGTCTCCCGGTCCCTGTGCAGGCAGTGGCCTGGGGGCGCGGCTGCAGGGGAGCCCTGGAGTGCCCATGGGTGGCAGCGGGGCGGCGCGGTGGGGTGCAGTCCCGGCAGCTCCCAGCTTGCAGGCAGAGACAAACTGTGGGTGCTGGCACTGGACCCCGGCACAGCCACAGCCGGAAGCATAAGTGCGGTGGCTCCTTGTGGACAGCAGCAGGGGTCCAGCGCTGGCACTGTACTGGCAAGGGCCGCACAGAGGGGTGGCAGTCATCCCAGGGTGTCCCCGAAGTGCCTGCGGCCATGAAAACAAAGATGGCAATTCAAGCCCTGGGTGCGTGGTCTCCAGCGAGAACCACCATCGTGCCTGGAGTGAAGATGCCAGAAGCCAGGCAGGGCTCAGCACCACTGGCCAATCAAAAGATGGCTTAGCCAGGAAGAAGACAGTGAGATTCATGTGAGACCTAGAGAGCTTAAAAAGCCGAGCACAGAAGCCCTCCCCTCTCTTCGGCTTCTGGTCCAGGGGCGAAGCACACAGCTCCTCTCCTCCTGGGTCTCAGACCCCATGGCATGACTCCACCCATTCCTCTAGGCAGCAAAGTGATTTCCAGCTTGAAAGCAAGTAGCTACTTCCCGAAGGTGTTGTGGGAGGGGGTCGCTTTTCACTTCTTTTTGTGTTTTGCAGGAAAACTTGAGGGACAGGAGTGACATCACCAGAGAGGGAGGGAGAGAGATGGCTTCCCTACCCCTCCCCCTGTTTTCTCAGCTAGTCACCTAGTTGGGAAAGCAGTTCCCTTTTTGTTTTTGTCCCTTTTTTCCCTTTTGTATTTTTTGCGAGTCGAGTGTTTCTCTGTGTAAATTTTGGGTCCCTTGTGGGTTGTCCCTCCTTCCCTATTTTAAACCCCATGTAAGAAACTGTTCACTGCTGCCAATTTTGTTCAGTCTTCCCTCATCTTTATTGTGCACGCCCCGTAGATGATAAAAAGTGGTTCAAACCACCACAGGAAGAAACTAAGAATAATGAACACATAAACTTGCTTTGCTGAGTTTGAGTCTGATTCTCTTGAGTCATTTGAAGCCTGTTGTTTTTAACTCCCCTGCCTTAGCCTTTGTGACAGGCACATCTGGTGCCTTACATTGTAAAACCCAGCAAAAATCAGGTTCCTCCATCCTGCATTGCTAGTGCAGTTGCTAGTCTGCTGTGGATCAGAAAAAACTCTCCTTTACTGAGCCATCATTACATTCTCAACAAAACCAGAGACTGGTAAAATCAACTGTGTACCTTCTCTCCACCTCAGGTAACAGGTAGCTGTATGGTTCTGCTCCTGTTACACACCAGAAGACTATCCAAGGAGATGTCAGCCAGTCAATCTCTACATAAGTAAAAGTTACCATAGCTGGGATACCCACAGCATGTTCAACATGTTCACAAGTGTTAAAACAGACAGAAAAGCAATTCTCCTAGACAGGCCTGTGTCTTCCTACTGTATAGTCAGTGCAAATTCAATGAGGAAAAAAACCTCGACCTCCTAGCAGGAGAGAAAGAACTCCTGCCAGCTAAGTAGTGGTTGGACATTGCTGTAGGATATGATTTGAGATTGGCGCAGATTGAGTAAATTTTCATACCCACTACAATGTTAAATCAGTTCTACTGAGGTAGGTGTACCTGAGCCTCCTGAAAGATTTCCCACATTTGCTTGTCATTTTTAAACCTAGACTTATTAGGATTATGAAAATTCATTGCCCTCAAAGGACTGCTAGTTTCAGGTTGCTACCTACTTGTTAGTAAGCTTTCTATTTATGGAAACTTTCCTTTGGGACAAATCACAGAAGGCTACTAAAACTTTCACAATCTTTAAAAGCATAGTTACTGACGAATGCAGGAGTTTATACAATATAGCCTTCCTCTGTACTGGTTAATTTGTGTTGTTTGGGAATTTTCCTTTGCATTTAATGCCAGGATTAGTGATTGGCCAATGTTGTATTTCAGTTACCAGTACCACATCCTGGTTTAACTGCAATTTTTGAATGTCTCAGATTTATTTGGGCTGAAATGCTCTGTGATTCATTTCATTTCCAAGGTAGACTGAGAAAACAGATCTGCTCATAGTTGTTTCTGAATTCTGCTTCCATATAAGATGTAGCATTTCCTAACAAATTTCAACTGAAAACTGGTAATTCAATAGCATTAAAATGCTCATTGTTCACTTTTTTAGTTCTCTATATCTTGTGGACCAAGCTGAGACCACTCCACTAAATGCTGGGGATTGTATAAATGGAATTCACATAACTAATATGCTATTTGCAATGGACTGAACAGAAAGTTTGCTAAACCACATCTATTCACACACTGTCTGGCCTCAGTACTAATACTACCATACCAAAACATTGGGGTTTGAGGTGCTCTTTCACCTCCATCTCTCTCTGACTGTGGATTCTGTGGTTCTTAGGATACACTTAAAAGTTTGTAACAGCTCAGCTGAGGGCTTGAGGCTCCACGGGCATGAGAGTCCTCACCTATTATACTTTACCAACTAAGGATAAAAAAGGTTTTACAGACTCCTATTTCTATTACTTTTATGAATTTTTTTATCCCAAACCTTCTGAATTATTTTGTTAAATCCAGAGTTAACAAAATCAGGAAATGTATCATTAGATAAGAAATGTTTTTGTTAAATAAACACATCTACAACTTTCTTTATTCACTGTCTAAAGATTTGACAAAAATCTTCAGAAAGGACATAAAGAGATTTCACAGACCTGAGGCTGCTGGGTTTGCCAAAAATTCTCTTCTACTGTGTTTGAACTATAATCTGTGCCTTCACACATAATAAAAGACCAAAAAAGAACAAAGCCACTCCAGTGTATTTTCAGATAAAAGGAAATCAATAGTAGGTGTGAAATTCACATCAGAAAGTTCAGTTTATTTAAGTATGAGGCCAGCTCTCTCACCCCCTGAGGATGTCTGTGCCAGTCCTAGAGGGAGGTCAGCCCGGACAGAGGGCAAGAAAAACCCACAACACAGTTCTCAGCAGTGACATGAGCCTTAAATCTCTGATAGACTTGGGAGAAGCGGGGAAAAATTTTGTTATTTGCTAAAGTTGCGGAACATATTTTTCATCTCCTTTCTGTGCAGTAGAACTCAGAGATTTTCTTTCCCCTCCACCTCCCACCCCCCAACTTTCTTCATTCTGTGAAATGCATTTTTCTGCTTAGAGATATTTTTCTCCTCACAGCAGAATGGAGTTATCTTCCCTATATATTTATATAGAGCAAACAATAAGCAGTATGATTCTGTTTACCAAGGTACTCTATATTGAGGAATGGCATATACTTGTATTTCTGTCCCATACTGAAGTCCCAAAGCAGAGGTCAGACCTTTGCAGCATACACAGGCAGAACTGACATTGTTCTTCGAGGCATCTATTTTCACATGAATCTTGTCCATTGTGTTTTTCCATGGACAAGGCCGTGGAGAAATTCACCAGCAAGCTGAGCCTGGGAATCAGGAGATTGTTTGTCAGACTTTGAGAAGGCACCCTGTTCTGGGTCATATAGTGGGTACCACACTAGAACCACCTTTTCTCAAAGATTTGACTGCTTAGAAGAATATTTTACATTATAGGGCTAGGTTTTCATCTTCGTTCATTTTATTGCTGCAAGCACTGACAGTTGCCAGCAACTCTTCCTTCTGATGTTTCTTGATTGCAAAAAATGTCAGTTCACTCAAAACTCATTTTCAGATTCAAATTTATTATGAATTTAAGCCAAACTCCACCTCTGATCCACACATAACAAATGCTGTTAATGTACTAGGCACACAAAACCATTAGACTGAACTGGAGGAAGACTGATCTTCTCATCTTCCAGACTACCAGAATTTTATTTCACAAAAAGAAGTACTCTCCTTTTTACAATAGAATCATTCATGACAGAACACGAAACACCTGAGCACTGCTCTGAACACTGTACACAGAGCCTTAATATCCCACAGAGATAACACAGAGTCTTAATATCTGCTAATTTTTTCTCCCATCGGTTTCCAGAGTTCTCTCTTTGAACATCTGGTGCACATCCTGAAGGTGCTCTCTTCATGGTGACTTTAGCTGTGAAAGCAGTGTTGATTCTGACAAGATTTGTTATATTTTGTTTGGAGATTTATCGGCTACATCAAACTGTAAAGTCATGAGTACAAGCACTGACTGAAGTTTTACTGCAATGTAATTCAGATTGCACAGGAAGTTAACAGTTTAAATATCAGATTGTACAGAGAGACACATAGCATTAAAGCATATTAGCTGCATTGGTAAACACTGTAATAGCAATAGACTGTTTAATTCGTTTACCAAGGTACTCTAAATTGCTGAAATCTTCCCTCGCTGTCCATAAAATGTTGTAGCCTTTAGGTTATGGCAAAACTCATGTAGAAGGAACCAACTGAGATCACTGAGTTTCATAAATCACCTGTGGGAAAGCAGACAAAACACTATTCTTTCATTCTCTTGTTTATAGGAAACAAAGTTGACTATTTGGGGTGGTACAGGTTTTTTTCCAAATGTTCCTTTAGAGGCAAATTACAAGACAAAAGAAATATTCCTTACTAATAATAGAGAAAATGGATTTAGAAAACTGCATGCTCTTCACACTGCTCCTCATAAAATTTGACCTGCTGAGATAACAGAAAAGTCCTCCTTCATAAGTATATGTCTACACAAGTTCTCTGCCAAATACCAAACTCCTGACCCTAACTGAATGAGAATGGGACAATTTTGCACATGTTCTAACCTACATACATTTTGGTGTTGGAAAGAATCCTTTGCTAGCAATGATCTTTGCTCTTTGTTGTAAGAGGGATAAGCTGGGAGAAACAGAGTTTACTGGCAAAGGCAGGAATTGCTCCACCAGTGTAAACTGACAAAATCTTGATGTGAAAATAGTGACCATATAACTGAATGCAATGCTTCTTTCACAGCTTTGTACCTCAGAGCCATCTGCTCCCTTGAGTGGGCACTGCAGAGAAAACTTATTATCCTGACTGTCTGCTAATGGTAGTGAAAAGCATTCACACAGCTTCCTGAAGATGTGCTGTGAGTAGCAGATGGGGAGGCTTGACTCAGCAAGAGGCAGTTGGTTGGGAAAACTCAACAGAAAAGGACATGCACCTCACCCATGCAACTTATCCTGGCCTTCTCATGGCAATCTCAACACCTTTGAAATTCTCCTTTGGAAATCACCACTGGGACAGTGTGATGAGAAATGAGGAGAGTCCTGGTGAGGCTGGAAACACTCTAAGAAAACAAACTTGGATAAAAAACCACAAATGAATGAAAATAAACTAGGTTTTGTGTCTTCAGGAAGACAGCATGGAAGACAAAGCTGAATATACATGGCACAAAGCAAACCCATCCAAAATACAAAATTAAATGAAAAATAAAAAAACAGATCATTGCCAGTGATGAGGGTGAGGAGAGTCTTTTCAGGTTTTGATGAAGGAATTGATGCAAGTCCCAAGAAAGATCAATGGCAGATTAATGGACAATTTCATCAAGTAGCCAAAGGTTGAGTACTAAAGAACTAGTCCTATGGGATCAGCCACACAAAGAATAGGGCTGAAATGAGCAGTGGATAAATACAATCCAAAGAAGTCATCAGCCTGCAGCGTCTCATAAAAGCTCCATTTCTGTCAATGAGCCCCATAAGGTCTTTTCAAGAAAAGGGGAGGTTTATAATCTTCTTAGTTTTAAAAACATTCATAAATTGATTTTGGCACCAAACTCACTTTTCCTTTTGAAATATGTGTGTTTGTGTGTACACCGATGGTTTCTTTTTTCTTTTTCCAGTCCACAGTTTATTTTTAGACCTAACCTTTTGTTCTAAATATAGAGGGAATAAAATAAAGCAGTGAAAATCCCCACAAGGCAAAAAAAGAAAAAAAAATTTAAAAATTGTTACAGAACACCAGCTCTAGAGGAGGACTGTGGGGGTTTGAGAAGGGGAGGGGAGGGAGATGCAGGGTTCTTAGAGGGAGCGGGGGGAGAAAAGGGGATGTTTCCGTTTAAACCCTGGTTTTTTGTTTGTTTTTTTTCCTTTCCCTTCCCTCGCTTCCCCCCTGACTCACCACTGGTTTTCCCCGACTCACCAAAATGGCGATTGCCGGCGGCGAGACACACCACGGCGGGTTTAACTCCAGCGCAGCCCCAGCGCACAGGGCGAGGCCGGGAGCCCATAGTGTGCGGAGTCAAGAGCGTGCAGAGCGGGGCCGGGAGCCCGCGGAGCGGGGCCAGGAGCTGTGGTGTGTGGGACCGGGGCGGCTCCGGGAGCCTGCAGGGCCGCTTCCCGGAGCCCGCAGTGCTGGTGCGGGGTTGTGGGGTGGGCTGGGCGGAGGCGGCAGGCCGTGGGCGCTGGCGTGGCTCCGCAGCAGCGCATGGCACTGCAAAGGGTGTCCGCCTGTTTTCCCTGAACCTTGCGGCAGCTGCTCTCGCACGCACGCCTTCCCCCCCCGGCGCTGGTGCTCCGCTGCCACGAGGAAGCTGGCAAGAAGCGGCGCGGTGCCAGCGGCCCTGGGAAAAGCCCCTGTGCAGCAGGAGGGGCGCAGATGCTGCCCTGGTTGCTCCTGTAGCCCTTGGGACCCCTTTCAAGGGTCCCCACGGTTGGCAGGCACCTTGGAGAGGCAGCAGCCATCCTGCGGCTGGTAAAAGATGGCGCTGGGGAGTCGCCGGCTCACAATTTTGGCGGGAACCGCCATTTTGTTGGAGCCAGGAACCTCGAAGGGGGAGGTGGAGCCCAGACCACTGGCCAATCCGAAGCGACGAAGCCAGGAAGAGGACTGCGAGATTTGCACTGGACTAAGAGAGCTTAAAAGCAACGGAAGTTCACTCTCTTTGGCTTCCTGCAAAGCTGGAGAGCAGCAGCACAGCTCCCCTTCTCCAACTCCCAGGCCTCGTGGCTTGACTCCGCCCACATCCATCGGCACCGGAGCCACACCAGCACAACTACAGGTGGAAAAGCTTCCCCAAATAACATCCCGGGATGGGGGGAGGACTTTTTTCACTGTGTTGTATTTTTCAGAAACTCCAAGGGCTGGGAGTTAGCTTCCACCAGAGAGAGAGAAGAGGAAGCGTCTTTCCCTTCCCACTGCTTGTCTTTGGCCAGCCTCCCTGGCCTTTGAAAGCACTTCCCTCATTCCTTTTTTTTCCTTTTTTTTTTTTCTTTTCATGGTTTTTGTTGGGTTTAATTCTGTGTTAAGTCTGGAGTTCCCTTAAACTGTTATCTTTCTTTGGTTGAGCTCCAGACGAATAAATGTTTCCCTGTTGTTCAAAATTCTGTTCAGTCTTCTCATCACTGTCAAGCTAACCCTTAATTAAAACAGTGGTGTCAAACCACCACAAGGACACAGAGGTAACTCAGTCCTTAGAGCTCCTATGAAATGATCCCTCTAACTTGTTCTGGGGCAGTATTTTAGCTGGCTTTCCTTCCCCACAGATTGCTGTAGCCCTGACCTCCACAAGCCTTTCTCCCTGACACATTACACAGTGTTTTATCTGTTTCCATGTTCATTACAGGTTTTTGCAATATGCAAACGTCCTATAGCAGGCAGACCAGCTCAAACTTCCCCATCTCAAGTCGCTTTTATTGCGTGGATCAGTGAAGATGAGAACAGTAACTAAAGAACCTAATTATTCAGAAAACACTGCAGTGTTGAAACATCATTTAGTGGCATAGGGAAATAGGAAGACATTTTGCAGAAATAAGACAAAATAAAATTTGCTTTACACAAAACACACTCAAGCACTTTTGTGTAGAACTGATGTCACTGCTGACAAGTTAAGCTGTTTATATTACTGTGGGAAAACAAAACAAAACAAAACCAAACCACAACAGAGAAAAGGTTTTCATTTGCAAGTGGAGTATTTCTTGATTTCAGAATAATATCACGGACATTAGAATTTTCTAATGTTTTCTTCCTTTCTCTCTCATTTTAAAAAATATTTTTCCCAAGGAGACTGATTCTTCATTTTACAGTGTAACAGGCACAAATTTTTCAGAACAGATGTGGGCATTAGAATGCTAGACTCTGGATTGTATCAAATATTGAATAAGTGTAGCTGTTCTAAATCACAATTCACTTTGGCCTTCCTAAGAAACTGCATCAAAAATCACTTATTGCCATGTGGTCAAGGGACTGCATTAGCTCTGAAGCACTTACCCAGAATGGTTTCAAAGAAGCAGCATTGGCTAGGGATGGACAAAAGCACACACACTGCATATGAATTGTGATTATTCAAGTTCTTTCACCTGGAAGAACAGAAACTCTCATAGTCACAATTCTTTCATAAAGGCACTACCCAGATGACAAACTCAGTCAGCTTATTTGCTGTTTTGCACTTGCTGACTTAAAGCCTTTACAAGTAGAGGCTGTGACTCAAATGCTGGTTGCTAAGCTGCATCTGCTTCCTCAAATACACTAACTAGAAACCAGCTGCCTGAGTGGAGCGGGCAGACCCACTGCTCTCCCTCCCCTCCAAAAGATCTTCTGTAGTCCTCACAGGCAAGCAAAATGGGAAGCTGCCTGCTCAAGGGCACTTTCTCAGGAGATGTAGTATTGCAGGCCATAATGTAATGCCTAAAGAGTAAAAACCTGACAAGAAGTAGCACCCCTTCCTTGAATGTGAAGACCTTCAGATGCCAACTTCTGCTCTGCCACCAGAATTAAAAAACAATGAACCACATAATTTTCTAAAAGAGGAAAATTCTGCCAAAGGAAACAGACTGAAGTAAAGCATTTGCAAACACTCTTTTTCTGGCACAGAAATATCTCCAGCCATGTTCCCAAGCATTTTCATTTGGTTCCTGAGATAAAAGAGTCACACAAGGTCCCCTCTGTGTTCCTGACCCTTCTAAGTTTATCCAGTTTCCTCTATCACCTATGTACTGAAACTCATGGCACAATCAAGTGCAGCTCTTACTGCCCATCTGCTGGAAAAGCTGTGTTTTACAGCAATAAAAACCAAATTTTTCAAATACTTTTTTGTCCTTACACATAATCCAGAAATCTGAGCATATGGACAAGTCACTTCAGGAATGTTATAGTAAGGGCCAGGAGATGGCATTTTTTCTGTTCTATGCAAAGTTCTGTCAGCAGAGTCAAAAGACTTTTACTAGAAAGCTTCATGCTTGTGGGTTGGCACAACCTGACATCTCCCAGTTCACAGTTTTCTGACAGGACAGACTCCAGCTTCTGGCATCCTACACACAATGAAACTTCTGAAGATGGTTTTCCCAGTGCTTTGCAGAAACTTGCTGTATATCATCCATCAGTTTTTTATCTACAATAGGAATAGGCACAAACACCCTTTTAGCAGTTCTTTCATATGGTTTATGTGATCTTCAGAAAGCTTTAGTAAGTACATGCATTTTTATCATTGATACCTAATGGTAGAAGACTATTTTTCACAACATCTTTTGTAAAGGGTTTGAAATGGGGTTTTTCTCTGGGGAGGGGGGGGTGTTTGAGTTGTTTGCCTGGTAAAGCATTAAAACTTGGTTTTGTGGGTTTTTTTAAGAAGCATGAAAATAGCCAAAACCCTGAGCTGTTCCTGTTCCCCACATACCAAAGTCCCAGCATCTGTGAGGTTTCTCCTGCTCATTCTCTCGGCAGGACCGCTCCTGCTGCCCAGTCTGTGTGGCAGGGCAGCGGCAGGGCGACATGGGGACAGAGCTATCTTTTTCCCCACAGAAAAGCAGAGTGAGGTGGCCCCCGTCCTTGTGCTGCCTGGCAGTGCTGGTAGCGGCGGGCAGCAGCGAAGCTCAGTGGTTGCACCCACAGTGCCAATGTCCACTCCGCACCTCAGTGAGCTGGGCTGAGCTTGGTGATCGCTCAGGCACAGTCTTGGCTCGTGCCTGTGGCAGTGGAGAGGCACAAGCAAGACGGCACGAGGAAGCAAGACACGCACTTAATGTGCATGGAGCCACTGGTTGCCGTGCCATTTGGGGGGCAGCCAGCACTCACCCTGCAGCAGTGGTTTCTTCCAGCAAGCAAAAGCTCCACCGGAAGTGGCCGCGGCACCACCTCGCGCTGCCAGGAGGCGTGTGGAGGAGCTGCTCCAAGGGCGGCCTCCACCACCCTTGGCCGGTCCCTACAGGCGGCAGGGGTCCCACGGGCAGTGGTGCTGGCCCTGGGAATGCCCTGTGGCTGCCACCGGTGGCAGCCAGCAGCCCCCCAAGCACAAGCACATGGCCAGTTCGACGGGAGCCACCATCTTGCCTATGGTGAAATCCCGGGCAGTGGGGCAGTGCCCAATGTCGCTGACCAATAGGAAGACAACCTGGCCAGGAAGAGGACTCCAGTTCACACAATATCAAAAGCCCATAAAAGCCAGAACCCTGGAAGTCCTGGCCCTTTTGGCCAGCTTGCATGGTCCAGATAACACCAAGTGCCATTCGTCCTGCTCCCTCGGGCTCTCTGTACCATGCAGCACCATCAAAGCTCCAACAGTGGCACCAAAAACCACCCAGCTGCAACAGTGTGGTATCTGTTCCCCTTAGGTTCCTGAGGGGAGGGTGCTTCTCACTGTTTTTATCTTTCAGAGGTTCCAAGACTGGGAGATACCATCTTTGAAGCGGCTTTTCCCTTCCTTCCTTCTGCTCTTCAGCCCACCAGTCTGCTTGGAGGAGCAGTTTGTTATTTGTTTTCTTTTTATTTTAATTTCATTGCAGAACATTGTTGGGTCTGTTGTGTGTATTTAGTTAGTGCTTAATGAAGCCTGTACTTTTTATGCCCCATAGAAAATAAACTTTAGCTGGTGTTCGTTTCTCTTCAGACCTTCATTACTGTTGCACCTCCTAGTAGTTCAAACCACCACATCTTTTCAACTGTTTTTTTTATTTACCAAGTGAGATAAGCCATGGGATGACCCAAAAGAGAAGAATCTTTCTTCACTGGTGAACTACTCTATAACCCTACTGTAAATATGTAAGTTTTGCATTTTAGTTGGCTTTCCTCCTATGGTTTCAGTGTTGGTTCCCACCTTCCATTTGATTAAAAAAGGCTTAAAGAAGAAGAAGAAAGAAAAAACTTTCCTTTTTTTTTTTTTTTTTTTTCCCCTGAGTATCACATGGGGCATCTATGAAAGGACTTTGTAATTCTCTTCTGCCCGTTAACAGATTCCACTTGCTGGCATATCAACCACAGCAGTTTTCCTTTATCAGATCTTTTTACTTTTGCAGCATTTGCCTTTTCTTTGTGTTACAACATGCACAGAGACTGCTCTATACTATTCATGTAAGCACTGAGAAGAAGAGCAAGCAAGTCATTCTGAATCACATGCCTGATAATTTAAACCAACTCTAGAGCACAGAACAACACAGAGCACAGGGGCAATGAAAGAGCATTAAGTGCACTTAAGTGCAATTATACATCTGTTTCCAGGATATCATAGGGCCTTGCCATGGGGGAAGTAATGGAAACTGTGAACATGATTAAGATCACAGAGAAGCCTGTGAGGATTGTGGTTCATCTTATTAATTCTCACATGTTGGGAATTGCAAAAGAACAAGTGCTGTCATGAAAATGCTGTGACTGTGGATTCATCATACCAACACCACAGAATCACTGAATATGCTGAGTTGGAAGGAATCCACAAGGATCACTGAGTTTGACTCCCAGCCTCACACAGGGCTGTCACCAAGAGTCACAGCATGTACAAAGAGTATGTCTCAGTTTGAAGACAATTATGCAATTTGAAGTTGCAAACATGAGACTGTGAAAAATATAGGAGAGAGATAAGAGCTTTTTTTAATTAAAAAAAAATAATAAAACAAAGAGCAATGGTTGTGAAAAAACAAAGAAAGAAAGAAACTCCCTGTTTTTTAACTCTTAGTCCAGTCTCGAAGCCAAGAAGATGGCTACTGTGGTAAAGATGGCGGCCACAATACTTGCTGAGAGGCAGCCCAGTCGAAGTTGCAGGCAGGTGCATTCTCACCAATGCTCCAGTTGAACAAAAAGGGAAGAAAAGAAAAACTTCTCTGGCAAAGTCTCCCTCCCAGGGGTTTGGGCTCATGTGGACTGTGACAGATCTGTAGCTGGGGGCCACTACATCGCTCGCTGTGTTCCACACCAGGAGCTCAATCTCAACACATCCACATTGCCTGGCTCTGGGTCCAGATAGACTGTGACATGACTCAGCCCCAGAACTGTGCCCAGCATCCAGCATGACCCCCAGAAGCAGCTACCACCAGGCCAGATCCATGACTGGTGCTGCCAGCCCCTTGCTCACTGCCACCAGTGCTGGCCACACAGCAGGCCCTGCAGGCATGCACAGCTGCTGCTGAGGGGGGAAAAGTCCTCCTGGCACAGCCGTGGCATGACCCTGACTTGGTATGGCCTGGCACCTAGCACTCCCACATGCATGCTGCACTGCCACCCATGTGGCCACTGCCACGAGGCACCCCAGTCCCATACAGTGGCTGCCACAGGCAGAGGGGCTGCGCTTTCCCCCACACGGACCAGCCGCCCCAGAGCTGGGTTCCGTGCCTCAGCACCCTGGCCCGGCAGGGGAGGCAAGGGACAGGCCCCTGCACCACGGCGGGAGCCTTGCTTCGTGCACACGGGCCACCCCCTGCCAACACAGGACCACCAGCTCAGCACAGCCTGATAGAGGTGGCAGCCTGCAGTGCCCATGGGCCACACACGCAGGGATTGTCCTGGCCTCACACCACTTGCCAGAGCCCCACTGGCCCCCAGAAGCACAGAGAGGCGAGAGCAGCCCCCTGCCACCTGCAGGGAAAGAGAAAATCAAATAAAAACCAAAATGACAACAAACCCATAACAGAGTATTATTATCCAAACACTTCTCTAACTCTGGCAGACATGGTGTTGTGACCCCATCTTTAGAAAAAGCCAACTCTACAGAGAAAGAACAACCTGGTACCTAAACAATTACCTAGAAATTCACATATTAAGCCCTATGAGTCCTGTGGGAAGGTTGAAAAACTTGATATATCTGTACATGAACACTGGTCATTTAAGGAATATACAGAGGACAGAGGAAAGATCTGTGGTGCTGTTACAGCTCTTCTTCTATCACCTCAAAGAAAATGCTTTTGCTACTCTGTAACCAATGCTGCTGATAACCAAGCAAAAAATTATTGGATCCATCATAACAGCTGCAGAAAGAAAAGAATTTTTAGGACTTTGGAAGCCCTTATGATCTCGAGACAAAGCTACTACTTTTTTGTTGTATCAACACAGAAATGATCATGAGCTGTTGAACATTAAGTGCAGCTCTAGGCCATAAGTTTTTCAAGGTGGCAATAATTTTTTTTTTCTCTCTCAAAGGCCTTTAGTCTAATGAAGCCTTCATCCTATAAATAACACCTAAAATGATAACTTTTTGCCATTACTACTGATGATTGCATTAGGCTTTAGGCAACGTTCTGCAGTATAGGAAAAGTTTATCATACTATTCTTAGGGTAAGAAAGGCACAGGAAGGTTTTTCACAAGATGTACTGTTCCCTGAACAGCAGAGTTCAGAAGCAGCCAAGAGGGCAAGAACAAGAGGGCAGTCTTAGGGCAGACGGAATAAACAGTCATGATGGCTATAGGTGAATGTAGATGACCACTCTTGATGCATCTCTGCAATTAACAGATAAGGTATATCTACTAAGCATTTGTTTGCTTGTACATACAGGCAGAGAATGAGCTGTGCAAGCAGAAGCATGTACTGCTGTGGATTATTTTTTCTATTTGTCAGAGTATTTCTGCACCTATCAAACTACCATAATCAGGGACAAATATGCTTACCACTGTGAGTCTATTGTTAATTCTCCTCTGCTAAAGCAACAGATTTTGATTTGATACTTAATAAACATGATCTGGCTGTTTGTTTTTATGTTGATGCTTCTTTTATTTATAAATTATTAACAAGGAGGTGGAGATTTTTTTTCATTTCTCGACTTTATGCCACAGTTTAGCCAAAAGTCAGATTACAGATAGCTGTGCGCCTTTCCCTAAAAGCAGCATTCTGTCACTAGTTCTTCCTCACCTAAGTTTCTTCATGCACCTTTTGTCTTCACTCTTCTGCCACTTACAGCAGAGTTGAAAGTTCCTCTGTGCCTTTTTTCCCAAAGCTCTAAATGACAATGAAGTACCTATGTGGCTGCTTCTTCATCTACTTTTCTTTCCAGCATGTTCTCAGGCAAGTCCAAATTTATCTGACCTGCTTAACATTTCTAGACTCTGCTGCTGCTGACTGGGAACCTCTCTAGAGAGAATCAGCTAACCAACAGCCAGAGCCACGACATCTGGGGATTCACAGATCTGCAAGCACACTCTCTGTATTTGGCAAATTAGTGGAAAATCTTCCAATCAACAGAGCTGACAGGCACATGGATAAACCACAGATACTGACAACAGGTCATAATGGTGTCTGTGAAGGAAATTTATGCTTACAAACTTATTGGTGTTACTCGGATGGCTTGACAAACTTGGCCAGCTTGAAACAGTTTTGATTGCTTTCAACACAGTCCTCAAGAGATATGACTCTACTGCAGAATTATAAGCTAAAGCCCCCATACAGACTTCAGTAATGGCTAAAGCCCTCATATGGACTTCAATAGTGGTTAAAAGAGAAAAGATAAAGAGTAGGAGAAAGCAGGGTTTTTTTCACCAGATGAAAATCTCAAGAAAGGTGCATATCACTGACCTTTGCTTTTCAACACAGTATCAAATAAGCTTGTAAAAGGTCAGGAGAGAAGCAGGGAGGCCAGAGACTTCACTAGCCTAATTACAGTTATCCAGACAAGAGCTGAGTTTGCATAAGTACCTGGTAACATAAAGTGACTAAGCAAACAAAGAGCAGATTAAATTATGCACACAGGTTGGAAAAAATAGCATCGATTTAATGTATAAAATGATGGTGTCTTAGATAATAACAGCCATTCAGGAATAGTATCTTTGTCTGATGATACACTAAAACCACCAGTTCTGTTCTCAGCAATAATCAAAACCATCATATACTCAGAATTATTACACATGCAGCGGAAAACACTGTAGAGAACATAATTATCGTCTTCCTGTATAAACTAATAAATCTTAAATGCTCATTCAAATTTTTTTCCTGGCATTCAAGGTAATATGATGAATTTATAAAAGATACCAAGATGACAAAAAGATTCTGCTTAAGAAATATTTCCCCAAAAGTGTTGGAAAAGAAGAAGGAGCTAATAACATTGACTGCATTAGCAGAATCAAGAAAGAGGGAGCTACATGAAATGACAGGAGGGTCAGAGAAAGTGACCAGGAAATACTCAGTGTTTTCTCTAGTAAAAGTTGGACATATCAGATGAATCTACTTGTCATAAATTCAAAGCAAATGAAAGGAAGTGACTTTCAAAACTTATATTTATCTATGTGATTCCCTACAGGAACCCTTGAGGTATATACAAACTCAGAAACAAACCTGGAGAAATCTGCTGGTAAAAGTAAGTACAGAGCAGCTAAGTTAGATCTGATATCTGCAAGGATCCAGGGGACAGTGCTAAGAAAGAATTACTCTTGACTCATTCTTACATCTCTCTCTCTTGGTATCAGCTACTAACAAGGATACAGGGCCAGAGCCAGACCTTTGGTCTAATTTGAACTTACCTTCTTAGGCTCTTATGCTGACAAAACAGACTATATTTGCTAATTAAAATTCTTCCTTGTTGATAGAGTTATCAAGATTTCCAAGTAGCTTTCTGTCCACCTCCCCTTGCACAGTGCCAGGAGAGCCATCTCGGGCCGCACTCTCCAGCTTCTTGGTCTCAGGAGCCTTACATATGCAGAACAGAGCTGCTAGTGATTAACCAGAATGTTTGCAAGAGGAATCATATGGCTTGTGGCTCCAATTGCTAGGCTGCCTACCAAACATCACTCCAGGTTGCATTGCTATAAACTTTTCTTTTGAACACTGTTCAATCTGTTACTTAATGAGACAGAGAAGTCAGCAGAGAGGGCTTTAGGACAGCTTCCTCAGAAGCCTCCTCTTAACCTCTGGCTCAAAAACTGGTCCTAAAGACCTAACCAGCAACAACAGCAGCCATGTCTCCATCAGGTGGAAAGGGCTGCTTCTGTAGAAGATGTTAAATAACACCTTACAACACCAGCAGAATGGCAGAGAGAGCCAAAGGGAAGGTAAAATTTAAAGCCAGTCAGAGCTTAGTTGAGGATTAGTGTACAAGTGTTTGTTCACCAGCCTGCAGACTTTGGAAGGATTTCATTCTGTACCAGCCCAAAGTGATACAGTTTGCTCACTACATGTGACAAAGCTTCTGTGCAAGGTTCCTCTCCAGCTCTCCCCAGGTCTTTTCTATCCTCAGTGGGGTCAATTTGCTTAACCAGAGCTTTTGACAAGCCCAGCCATTCCTGCAGCAAGTCTTCTCTGTAATGTGAAAATGACCTTGCTGTCTTTCTGGAGATGGAACAAGAGAGTGCTGTCTCACTGCATTGCAGCTTGCTTCAGGTTTGTTCACACTGTTCAGCCAAGTTAGACATCATTGAATTGCTGTCTTAGTCAAAAGTTGTGCTGAAATTTCAGATGCTTCAAGCCCAGGATCCATCAAGCAATAACCAGGAAGTGTGAAAGACAGTATTTCACTCAGAGCCGCCCTACATGATTGGACTTAATCTGTATTACCATGCTGTTGAAGGGTACATGCAGATGTGTGATGGGGATATCATTTCCCCATAACTTTTATAACTAGTCTGTTACAATGGTGCTCTCTTGCTCTTCCCCCAGCAGAGAGTTGTCAACAACTCAAAAATCTGTCTCTCATTTAATCCTCCCTGACCAACTTTTTTACTCATTTCTCTGGTGAGAAAGAATGGTTCCAAACAAAAGCACTCAAAACTCTTTACTGGTACTCACTGAACATTTAAAACTTAGTAAATAGTGGTTGTGTCTGCCCCAAAATATTCTGATGATAAAAAACTGAAATGATTTGTCCCATTTCTGACATTCTTCCTCTATCTCTTGTTCTAGTGGAAATGAAGACAAGTTCCATAGACAATATGAGCATCTCATCTGCACAACTGCAAATTCAAACATGCTTCCTAGCCACAGAAAAATAATTTATCTGTAAGTCTGTGAGCAATAGTGCATCTTTTCTTAAATGAAAGCAGGTATTTTCATCCATTTCTTATGGCTTGGCAGTAAAATAAGAATAATTTATTATGAATCTCAATTTTTCTACGTTATATAAGAGCAATAAATCATAAAGAAATAAGAAAAGCAAGTATCAAATTATGCAGTACTTTCATCTGAACTAAACCACCAACATGACTCCCTTGGTCTTAATAGGCAAAAAAGTTTAATTAAAGAAGAACACACTTATCAGACCACTTGCAGAAAACTTTTAAGATAAAAACTGTCTCTCCTGGGGCAACTGTAGCTCACTTTTTTGACCTGATGTTTGAAAGCAGTCTAAGCAAAGCCAAGATATAAAAGAGAGAAGCTGGGAAACATGCAGTGACATTCTCTGCATTAATAAAGCAATAAGACTATGGCTTGCATCCTCATATAAGGTGACTACAGAACAAGTTTGCAGAAAAATAAATCTAGATGAGTAAACTTTTTTCTGAATTGAATTAAGAGATTCTCTAACACATCCCATAGCATCACACAGAATAGATGCTTCCTGACTATATTTGTAAGGGCTGGTTTTGTGTTTTCCATTTTTATTATCCACTCAAATTATATTACTGTAGTTTGACTTTCAGGCTGTGGCCTTCAAAATTAAGTAATGGAATTTAAGTGAGAGATAAAAGTCACCGATCGGTGCTGAAGTAGTTTTGCTAATGTATTTTGGATAATTCTGCCAGCTGGACTGGCTTGTAGCATAAAGCAGAGGCAGTGGAAGCAGCCAGATGCCCTCACAGGCACCACCAGCAATTGATAGTGGCAGCGGCCACTGCTCGGGGACCCACAGAGGTGGCACTGGCTCCAGGCAGAGATGCACAGCAGGCTAAGGAAGGAGGACACCCAGTGCAAGAGTTCTGATCTTGCCTTTCAACAGGTATCACCTTCCCTCTTCCCAGTGGGAAGGGGCTGGTTCAAGGTGCTAAAATTCCAAGAAAGTGGAGCAATTTTTTCAAAGCTGGACTTTACGATGGCTGAGTGTGGTTGCTGGGGGTGGGGAGTGCAATGAAGATGCAGAATCACAGAATCAGTTAGGTTGGAAAAGACCTCTGAGATCATTGAGTCCAACCTTTGATGCAACACCACCATGTCAACTACACCAAGGCACTGAGTGCCACATTCAATCATCTCTTAAACACCTCCAAACTGCACCAGCTCTTTCAGCAGTTCATTTCAAAGCCTAATCACCCTTTCTGTGAAAGAAGTCCTCTTAACGCCCAACCTGAACCTCCCTTGACACATCTTGAAGCTACGTCCTCTCATCCTTGGAGCATAAGTCCTATGAAGAGCATCTGAGGGAGCTGGGGTTGTTTAGCCTGGAGAACAGAATGCTGAGGGAAGACCTTGCTGCTCCCTATAACTACCTGAAAGGAAGGTATGGCCAGATGGGTAGTGGTCTCTTCTAGGTAACCAGTGACAGAACAAGAGGACACAATCTGAAACTATGGCAAGTGAGGTTTAGTTTAGACATTGGGAAGAAGCTCTTTACAAAGAGAATGATTAGACATTGGAAAAGGCTGCCCAGGGAGGTACTGGAGTCACCATCCCTGGAAGCATCTAAGAAGAGAATGGATGTAGAACTTAGTGCTATGGTCTAGTTGACAAGGTGTTGTTAGGTCATAGGTTGGACTTGATGATATCAGAGGTCTTTTTAAACCTAGCTGATTCTGTGATTCTGTGATCCTGTCACCAGTTGCCAGAGAGAAGAGGCCAACCCCCACCCGGCTACAACCTCCTTTCAGGTAGTTTTAGAGTGCGATAAGGTCACCTCTGAACCTCCAGACTAAACAACCCCAGTTCCCTCAGCTGCTCCTCATAGGGTTTGTGCTCCAGACCCTTCACTATCTTTGTTGTCCTTCTCTGCACTCGATCCAGAAGGAGGAACCTTCTGGAAAGAAGGTTCCTGAAAGAAGTCTTGTTTGCAGCAAGGTAAATGTCTAAAACTACAGCTTTCCCCAGAACCATATATATCACTTCCTGTATAAAAATATGCCTGGATCAGAATTCTTAAATGTCGTGTGCACTGAAAATGCATCATCCATAGTAGGTTGTATGGAAGTGAAAAGTTACAAGTGAATCACTGCATGTATTTCATTAAATACACTACTCTCTCAAGAGGAGATATGAGTACTCGTGACGACTGTAAGGAATGGATATATAGAAAGGAACACTGAAGATCTTCTATATAACTAAAAGCTAAGCAAATAACTAAAAGCTAGATGGACCATCTTTTTCCTCCACAAAAGGTGTTTTATTTAGTAAAAGAGTGATTCAAAAGGGAAGGATCATTTTTTGAAGCTTCAATATATTACTCAGAAATGCTTATATATTTTGCTTTGGCTAGATTTACAAAACAGCTATAGACTGCCAAAAGACATACGTGTTTACTACTACAGCTCTGCTAGGAGATTGTCAGTAGCAGTTTATATTGGCAGGTCAAGGAATGCAAAAGAAATGTCAACACTGAAAATGTTTGGGTGGTGAGCTATCCACTTGAGCTCCCTCTCCAAAACAAATCTAACACAAATTTTTATTCAAACAACCCATGAAAATACTACAGCAGATATGAATGAATGAAAGAGCCTAGAAAACAAGATTTGAAAAGATATTCATGACAACCCTGCCTCAGTCATTAGGACTGTTTTACCTGTCCACTGCTACACACCTGGATAGCAATGTTAACCAGTGAGCACACAGACATGAGAGAAATGAATCAGCAGTGCTTGTGCACATATACCTCTCCCGGTTTACTTCTGTTAGAAGCTTTGACTGATGAATTCTTAAGTTTCTGAAGCCATAGTCAGAAAACCACGACCTGTGTGGAATGAAGATCCAAATCCGTAATGACAGAGGAGGAGTTTTACTCAGTTTTTCACCAGCCTGCACGTGCCCCCCGGCCAGGCCCTGGAGCTCTGCATGGTGACATTCGCTGCTGATGGCATCATGCTGCTGGGCCATTGCACAGACATTCAAGTCAAGGAACTGTTTTCTTCTGGAAATCTAAAGGAGCTGCATCTCAGTCAGTTTATCAGAGCACAGCATTGCCTAGAGCAAAGTTGTCCAAAAGATGAGGCAAAGAGATGAAAGGAAAAAGACAATTTCTTCTACAATGTAGTAAATTTAAATAACTCAGAAAAGTGCTGCTGCAAGTGGCCTCAGAGTCTCTTAGAAATACAGCAGATAACTACACAGTTCAAATGCTTCATCGTGGCCAACTTGCTGGTGCCTTTGCTCTAGTAGTCATGTACTGGTTCTTTCCCATCAAGTTACAAGAAAAGATTAAACAGGCAGTAAGCAGAGACAGCTATTGATATGGCTACCTGGTATTTGATCAGTCTGGGAAGTGCTAAAGCTCATGTCAGTGGCCCAAAAAAGGAGAAGCTGGGAAATAAATGTGCCCTGAGGCTGAAGGAGACTTCCCTCTCTGTCCCTGAGAAAATTATACATGACTTGTCACAGAGAAGTCAGTGTCTGATACCTTTAAAATTTTTAAGTTCTGTCTTGTGTCTCACATGTAATAGTACTGTACAGAACCACCAGATCACCATGCAAAACATAAGACACATCTTTAATTTTGCAGGTGTCAATTTCTCGGTATCATTCCTGACAGTTCTAATTAATTTTTTTTTCCAAAAAAGAAGAGGCTTTCCAGAACATCAGAGACCTGAGCTGTTTGTATGCTTTCTCTGTGTTTTACCTTCCAAAACAAAGGCAGTGCAGAAAGGAATCCGTGCGATTATCTGTGCTGTGGAAGAGGGTCTGAAAAGAAACCAGTGATTCCTTCTTTCTGCCTTTACATGTCTTTTGCTAAATCGCGAATAGAGGTGACCCCCACAGAGGATTCTGGTTCAGAGTTTATGTAGTGACACATAAAGGTAACTCACAACCTTGGAGATTAGGTCACACACGCCATCCCACTGTTCCATCCGGTTTTCTGTCCGATTGCGAATTTGCCTTCAGGCAGCTGCACGGCAGATTGATTCTCATTCCTTTCAAATAGTGCCACCTCCCGGTTTAAATAAACCATTGCATTTCTTCATTTGTAAGAAAAGCTAGGATGTGGACTAGATGTGTCCTAGACAGGAATCACTGCAGGAACCCGCCTTGCATTACTGTAACAGGCTGAAGTACTACCTTTTAAAGTAAGGATGCTTGAAACAGGAGAAAGTCTGGTAGTCTTCTTCAAAGCTCGTTCATATCCTGCAGAAAGTTTCTGTAACTTTTGTGACCAGCCTAATCAGTTCCAAAGCCCCTCTTAACTCTTCCTAACTAAATCTGCTGAACAGCCACCAAGATACAGGAAATGTCCTTGCTAGCTCCCTTGAGACAGGTGGGAGAATTTCTACTCATTACAAAGCTAATGTATTAGTAGGTTAGCCTCCTGTATTTTACATCCTTCTGTCATCTTCACATCACTAGAAATATTCTTTCAGAAAGTTAAATAAAATTCACAGCTATGAAATATCCAGGAACTTCTTCTGGCTCTCCATAGCTGAGTTTATTGCAGACATCTAAAGAGATCTAAAGTAAAAGTTTCCTAAGGCCAACAGTTAATTTTCTTCAGATATTAGCCAAGAAATCTCACAGAATTCTGCGGTCCTCAAGTGTCTCTCTAGGGTCTGCAACAGTCATCTGCAGGCTTGAAAAAGAAATATTTAAATATGAAGGGACATTACAAATATTTAATCACTTGCATGCATTGCTTCTTAGATAGGGTGTAGGAAAACATCATCTCTGTCTTTCTCCAAATGTAAGACAGGTGGTGCTAATGAAAATGCAGTGAGTGAGTATTAAAAATACTTCCCTGCAGAGATTTTTAGAAGTGGTGTATGTGACTGTCATGCAGCTTCCTCTAATACTATTTATAACCAGCCTAGCCATCTGAGATGCCTTTGAAATATTTCATTATGTCAACATATAACATTCTGTATATACTGCTGGTTCCCTCTGGTACAAACCAGTTAAAAGACATAACCCTGCAAAGAGAAGCTTTAGATTATGTTCAAGAAAGCCCAGGAAAGCCTGGAAGGAGCTCCAAAATGATACAGATCTCCAGAACTGAATTGAATTAGACTCACAATCTCTTTCTATTGCAAAACTGGAAAAAACCAGCTTTACTTAAGTACCTCCAAGCTTACTGCCAAGCAGATCATGAGAGCTCTGCTTGTTCTGCCCCAGCCCCATTCATTCTGTCCAATACTGTAATCAGTGAGCCAAACCCAATGAAGTGCCTTCACGCTCACAGACTGCACAAAAAAAGCATGGCTGGATGAGGAAAGTTTTACAAAATGGCAACAATAATGCAAGGCTGATAAACTGAAGGGAAGACATCAAACATTGTATTAAAGTAAACTCAGATTTTTTTCCACTGCCTGGACTAGGATGTGCTCCACAGAACCCACAATTAGTTCAAGAAAATTGGCTTTTGAAAGTATTAGCATGGACAGCCCCAGGATGTAAACCAGGAGGAGGCATAGCACAAAGACAGCCATTATTTTAAGTGCTCTCTAAATGTCAACCCTCCCTACTGTGACACTACACAAGCAGTCCACCCCTGACTGTGACCTCGTTTCCACTGCCTAGAAAGCCTGTTGCTTTGAAAAACCACCAGGTAGCTGCCACACTGCTGTCAATGCACTCAAAGCCTGTGGGCAGCTCAGCTTATACTTACTTTGCTAGCTACAATCCTTTATTCTTGCCCTAGGGAAATATATTCCATCCCCAACAAAGCTGAAAACATGAGAGGAATCAGTGCAGAGCAGTTACCAATTCTCATAATGATCACATAACTACAGGCTTTCCAGGAAGAATTGTTCTTCCTGCAGAGATGAACACTGTCACCATATTATAGAGAGATAGGAAGTATTTAACATAGGCATGCCCAGGACAGTGTTAAAAGTCATTTGCTTCTCCTTCTCTACATAGTAGGTAGAGGCTTTAAAGAGAGTTTATTCAAAATACCTTGTAAGCTTCATAAAACCACAAAGTCTGACTGCAGCTGAGCTCAGATGTGCTTTATCACCCATGAAAGGATGACTTGCAGCAGTGAGCATCCTGTCCAGTCTTTCCAACATGAGAAGTGGGCCAGGCCTCCAACCAGCTCTTGTCTACTACCTCTCCTGCTATTCTGCATATCCACAGCAACAAAACTGAATGACTTTTGCAACAGGATGATTTATTTTTAGCCTCTGTTTAATTGTGACACAGGGGCACACTGACCAGCAAATTAAGGACTCCTGAGGAGCATTGTCTGACCCTTCCCAGGGCTTTCCCAGGAGAGCCATCAGCCCAATGTTCAGGTGTGATACCCACAATTATGAATCTAGGAATAGCTCTCTTCATCAGGTGTCCCAGGCAGTTTGCTGCCTAGGGCTATGGGACACTTTATGGGATGCAGGGAAAAAGCAATTCCAGATTGCACAGGACCTATTATGAAATGTTTAGGGAGAGAATCAAAGGCAGAAAAAAATTAAAGACTTAGGTAATTCAAGGATGAGAAAACAGGAAAACAGAGGGATAAAGGGATTTAAAAAGGACAAGATGGTGTAGACAGTTGGCTGGGGTCAGTACCTATGTCTTGCCATGCCCTCTGCCTCATCAGCATGTCTTCATAGTGAATTCCTTTGCTTACCCTTCCTGGGTAAGCAGCACTCTGTTCTGTGTGCAGGTGTCTGAGTGGTGAAGAGTGATGTGTGTGTACTGGTCAGTACCAGCAACTGGATTGGAGCTGTGGTCTCCAAGGCATGTATGTCCAAGTGACAGTGTGAAGACAGATTATGCTTTTGTAACCCCAGGGCCAGGCAGTGGAATGATTTAGGAGAAACTGTTTCAAAGAGCCAAGAATGCTAAACATGATGGTGCAAACACTGCATATGAAAACATGTCACTTTTCCCTTTCCTTGCCTTTTTAATGGATTGGCTGACTCTCCCTTATGGGGCCTCCAAGGTTGTCTGTAAGATTTTTATCTTTTCAGGGAGTTAATCTCTCTGTAAGGCAGGAGAAGGAAAAACATCCAACTCTCTATAAGAAGATGTTTTCTTCAGGCAGCAAAAGCCTTCTTGAGCAACAAAAATTCCTTGCCTCCTTAAATTGAATCTTCCAGAAAAGTTCTTCTATACTACAGACAGCTATTGGACAGGCTGGGAGTCTGAGTCCAGATGCCAGAGGAATCCACCTTGTACTAATTAAATTTCTTCTGTGAATGACTGCAAGTGAACTTCAGAGGCCCCAGTACACAAAGATACACAAATACATGCAGTCCTCATATTCTGTTACTGGGGACAGTTCTGAGTTTTTGCTTCATCTTTGTTTAAAAGCACCTGTGTTTCTCAAAACTTTGTTTTTCCCTTGGTCCCTAAAGACCAATACTGTCAATCTGTTCTTTGACTAACAAAACACAATCTGTGATTTTATCCACTTTCTGCTCTGTCAAGCATCTATGTATCACTTCATACTGCCAGAACACAACGTCTTCTGCTTGGAACCAAGCTCTAGGATGTGAGCGCAGCTTTGTATGCTGGACTACACTGATCAATTCAGGGGCAGATTAAGATAAGGAAAATAGTCATTAACCCTAACAGCCAGACTGCATGAGGAAGTTAAAGAAAGGCAGCTACAGAGAATTTTTCTCCAGTATTGACATGGAAAGGAAGCTAATAGTATTCAACAAGTTTCATTGAGCCTAAAGATTGCCTGTGTTACTATGGGCGCATTGCTGAAAACACACACACTTTGGCAAGCAGGCTGCTGTACAGCATCTCGTTCTTTTGCTACATAGCATGGATAAAGTTTGGCTGCTCTAAAGCAAACTGCAAATCACTAGTAAGAAACACAGTTTCGGAATAGAAACCCATTGCACAGTAAGACAAAAAATAGATGCACGAGCCTCAAGGAAAGCCCATATAGCTGGGCTTTCACGCCTGTTAAGCAGGAATTTGGGTTCATGCACAGTGGAGAACAAAACTAAGAGGCTTCCTGAATCATAGTTCTTACAGCAAAAGAGATGTATTAGCATACAACCCTCTGTATCTGTGAAAAAAATCAACCGTCATATCAAATTATCTGCAGTCACAATCTACTCCATTCACTACTTTGCACATCTCTAGACCCTGTAGTTACAAGGGAATTTCTTACTGCTTCTGAGTTGCAGTTCAGAGAATGGATCCAACATGCCTCGGCCCAACTGCTCTATCCCAGAGTGGTTAGCCGAACATCCAACACTGCCCTGTTAGCATTAATAATCCCTGAATGAACCAGGTAAAAAAAACAAAAACAAATTTGGAAAGGAGCTGCCATTAGATGCTCTAAAGTGAAACAGAAAGAGATAAGGGAAAACCAACTAAAGCATTCTTTGATAAAGAAAGAAAAACTGCAGCTGCTTCATGGGCTTACCTCTCTCACTGGCTGTTTGACAGATTCAGAGATGATCCAAGGTTTCTGAAACACCCCAGGACACAGCTTCTTCCCCACCAGCTGTGACTGGCCACCTCAAAGTTTATAACCAAGGATCTGACTCCCCCACAGTCACTGGACTTCTTGCACCAGATTCTGCATTAGGGCAGCTGGGTCACCAGGATGTCTGCAGGGACACATGCTTGCACCTAGCAACATGTAATGGAAAATTACACGGTGTTCAACACAAAATCCAAAGCAACATTGTGTACTGCAACAGGCATTTCCCAAATAATACATTTTTTCATTGTGCCTTTTCCAATTAGCTAATTACTTTGCACTCAAAAGTGAGTCACCATATGAAGCCTGTATTTTTTCTGTTGTCCAAGCACAGACTTCACTCTTTCACAGTCAGCTCACCCTTCTTGATGACCTTCAGGATCTCCTGTATTATCAGTTATGTAACAGTAGCTGTTCTTTCAGATCCACGACGACAATAACTATATTTGGCATTTTCCAGCACTTAGTGTGTTAGTTGATACACTGTTCTTACCCTTTTCTGTGAATAGTGAATTCATTAATCATAAAGCCAGCCTCCTGTCCCCACTCCAACTAAAAAGTCCAGAAAACAGTATTTAACTTTTACCATCATGAGTACCTATATTTGCAATTTTTACCAGTAAATCTGGTAACAACTAGCTCCTGGTCCAAGCACGAAGCAGGAAGCTGAACTGTCATCTGCTCCACTTATAACATAACATGCAATATCAACCAGATCATGGATCAGGGTAAGTAAACAAGAAAAGATGAAGAAAGTTGATGAGGCCCCCTCATATCCAGCAGGAAGAGCTCCTACACCACAGAGACAAAGCCAGCCAACCCAGCAGAACCAAGAAAGCAAGAAGGATGAGGTTCTAAGGCAAATTAAAAGCATACTTTTAAAAGGGACCCTCACAGATCAGACCACCAACACCAAGATGCCTCTCAGTTTCTAAATTAAGGGACTCATCCCGTATCTCAATTCTATGGACTTCCTTTGGGACAATGTGATATACCACAGTTTCCCATCACAACCCTGCTAGCAACTTTTTTCATGTGTTCGCCTCCAGCCATTTCTGACTAAAACTAGCAAAGTTTTTGTGAGACTTTGTGAACCAGAGTAGAACTATGTAAACCTTGTTTGCCAAGGATACTCTAATCTTGAAAAGCTTGATAGTCTCTGTCATATCAAAATGCACACACAAATATGACTGCTTGTTTTCTAGGGAAAAAGGAAACTTTCTCCAGAATGAGAAGACTGTTTACCTCAACATCTGTTTAGGTGCCAATGGTAGATAGTCAAAAAACAACAACTTACTATCTTTGTTTCAAAACAGCATTATGACCACTTTCAAGCAATGCTGGCTGCAAAAATCTAGAGAGCCTCAAAGACAAGCAGAGGAGACAATTGAAATCACTAAGTCTCAGATGTTGCAACTACAGTCTGTAATGCTGACAGGAAGCAGAGAAAGGAATCTTCCAGAAGACATGAAAGCAGGTCCAAAGGATAAATTCTACTTGACATCCAGTTTACTACTGCACTATCAGTCTCTTTCCAGGCACTCTCATAAATCAGCAAAACACATTTAAAACGGCAGTAATCTTAAGTAATGCTAATACATCCATTGCAGATGGTTATTATAAAGACACTGCTTAAATGGGAAAACAGAAGCATTTGGACAGTACACTGTGTTACAAAATATACCAGTGCAGAACTTATTCTCCACATCCTGCTGAGAACCAGCAGAACAAACCAGAACAAACCAGAAGTAGAGACATTATTTTCTGCACCAGCAGTCAGTATTTTTCGCAATAGCAATGGAAACCTTCATGTGGTAAAGCCTTAGAGAATCCAGAATCAAAGGCTTTGTGTTCTCTTGAAAGAAAGAGTCGAAATTCAGGGGAGCTTTGTATCAAAGCTTTGCATCAAAGATGCATCAAAGATGCATCTCCATCAAAGGAGAAAATAAATAGCCTAAAAGAATTTGAGAATGAAGTTTTCCTTCTGTTAAGCACGTGACGAAACTAACGTGACGAAAAAAACAAGAGGCAAGGCTGTAAGGGGAGTATCTCCTTGGGAAAACCACCCAGTCAGTCTTCCTATCGAAGCCAGTTGCTTAGATTTTTGTTCTGTTCTTATTTTCATGGATGTATGTTTGGACACATCAGCATATAAGCATTACACACGCAGACATGTCCACTCCAATAAAGCACCTCTATATAGTGACAGTCTTACTCCTAGCAGGGGAATCTCTCAGACTACTCTTGTAAACCATTTTCTCCACTAAGGTCAGGCCATTGCTTGAATTTCTCAAAAAAAAATTAATCAAAAGAAAGCTATAAAAAAATTCCAAACGCTAATATAAGAAGCTGAATGAGGTCGATTAAAGACATGGAAGAGGTCTAAAGGAGTTGCACTGCAGTGTACCTCTATTCAGATGTGAGTTGAGGTCAGTTTAATACTGAGTGACTATACCTACACCAGGATTTAAAAAGCTGAATTTATCTAGCTCAAGTGCACATATTCAATTAATATAGGGGTTTTTTCCTGACTGCTCCAATCTCCAGGAAACCCTGAGGAAGTTTCTGCATAAAAAGAGGTATTTCGCTGGAAGTATTGATTTTTTATAGCAGAATACTCCTTCAGTGAAATAAGAAAATACCAGTTACTTATAAAATTAAGAAATTTGAATTAAAGCTTTCTCACATTGAATTATCTTTGGGTAAAAACATAGTTAGCTCCTACTGGCTGTAGGGCAGGTTTATGATTTCAAGGTTAGCTAACACAGGCCTGGAAATTTCTGTCAAACTGGAATAGCTTTTACTTTGTATTTACTGGATTAACATTCCATTCAGGTAAGGAGAGTAGTTAGTTCGGATCCATCATATATTTCTGTTATTTAAGCTTTTCACAGTGTTTGGGTCATCTAAATGACTAATTTCAAACAAAAAGTAATGGCAATAAAAGATAGAAGTTATTTTTTCTGCTCAAATCAAAGCCAGGGAACATCCTGAATTTATACAAGTATATTTTAAATGAAACAAAATGACTTACAAAAAAACCATCTGCCACATCCATTTCAAAGGTCACATTCACAACAGATGTTGATGGTGGTGCCTTAATTATTCTTGGAGTGAGGTATACACATAATCATTCCTTCTGCAAACCTTAGCAGTTTCTTCATAGTATGTGTGCCAAATTCAAGAGATTATAACTTGAAGACAGCAGTACTGTCTGCTAGCACAGGAGGAGAAAGCTCCAGCACTTAGAGAGAAAACCTACGACACTCCTGTGAAACAGAACCGCTGTTCAAACACATCTTCTGTAATGATTTCTGAAAATGCAAGAAGGAAAGAAGCAGGCTGAGCCCAGCCCATCACTTGTTACTTCACAGATAGATGGACGCAAACAACAGTATAAAGTTTGGGGAAGTGTTAGAACCCCTAGTAATGAAAACGTGGAAGACTTACAAAACATAACACTTGCTGAATTAGTGCTTTCATTCACTTTAAGTGACTATACAGGGGTAAAAGGAGCTTTCCATGACAAGTCTCTCATGTTGATATTTAAATGAAGCTAGTAAGTGGCAAATACCTTATTTCCTTGGGATAATTGTACCTTGGTGCTATCAGTGCAAATAAGAAATACATGTATGAACAAAACCCCGACTTTAAAATAGCCCAGAGTTGTTGGCAGTTCCTAACAAGCCAAAAGCATAAACAGGACTGTGCTCTCTCAATATGTAGAGCAGTTCATAAGCTATACATCTGCATTACTGAAAGATATTAAACTACTGCAGCATCTGATTGCATCGGTACTGTATTTTTTCAACCTTTTTCAACCATTTAGGCATTTCAGTTAATTTTACTCAAAAATTCCCCCATACTCTTTATCTCTTCAGATATTACATCTCAAAGATCTTGAAGGAAAAAAGCTCTTCAACTTACAGACCGGGCTATTACCAATGTTTGTCGAACACCACAACAGATAATTTTTTTCAGCAACAAAACACATTTTCACCAACCAAAGCCTCCTGTAAGTATGAGATTTTTTTTCGCCTCCTAGCAGCACATTTAAGTAAAATGAAACCTGAAAATTGTTTCCACACATTCTCTTTGGCATATGCGTAAGTGAATGTCTGTTTTCCAGGACACTGCAGTAGGTCTCTATGTGCCGACATCAGGTAAGGATAAGGTTGAAAGGAACACAGATTCGGTAAGTACCTTTTTATCCAGATACATAAAGACACCAAGACAGTTGTGGTTTTCCTCGTGGTGGTACAAGCCACTTAACCTCCAATGCAGCAGTTACTTCTAACATTTGCCACAGACATACTGCCATTCTATGCAGTGGAGTTAACACTTTGGACCATCCTTGTGTTTTGAGTAAAAGGCTGATTATGATAATGCAATATCACACCACCTCTGCTTCAGTCACACTATGTTTATTCACTGCTATCATGACTGTTAGCTCCTTATGTTCTTGGGGGAAAATGGGACAATAACTTCCAGCCTGACAGTATTTCAATTAGTTTCTCTGCTTTTATTAACAAGCATATAATATTCATTGGCAAAACACCGGATACAAGCTTCACTATCATAAAATCAAAACATTAAGCATTAATCCCCAAAAGGCTTATTCAGACAAAACTAGCCACCAGTAGTACAGAAATTACACAGCAACACAAAGCATAAAAAATTGTAAACTTTTAAATGAAGCTAAGCCAAAAATACGATTTTACACTGTGACAATTCCAGAATCTTTATTATGCCACACATGAGTATAAAGGCTTAGTGGTTGCACTGGCTTATTGTCCCTTAACTGTAAAATAATCCCACTGCAGAAGGAAAGAACAAACTTTCCTTTTGTCCAGATAAATCATTGGAATTCAGGATTACATCAAACCAATACTTTCAGTTTCAAACTAAAGTAACAAAAATAGTGGAGTATTCAAATAATCAGGGCTCCTTTCTTCAGCCATACCCATCTGACTGCATAAATGATCCTGCTGGTTTCTGTGGAACCATCCAGGTTAGCAGTAAAGTTACCAATCCAAGCATTCACAGAATTAGACATTTACTTCCTACCCTACCACCAGGATGTTGACAGGTGATTGTGGTTTCAAAAGATTTCCAAAAGCCCTAAGTATGCTCAAGCATGGACCAAACAGCAGAGCCATACCTCTGATTTGTATATAAATAAATCATAACTTTACAGTAAAACATTACCTATTGACTTGCCACAATACCCAAGTTCCAGGATAGTTTTTGTCCTGACTGCAAGTTTTGATTAAAGCTGGAATTGAAGCATCCTTCCATGTTGTTTATTGTTGTTCTCTGCAGCTTTTACTTCAACAAGAGATCTCAAGACCTTAGTTGCAGTTAACTACACCTTATGCATAGATTTTACTTCAACAAGAGATCTCAAGACCTTAGTTGCAGTTAACTACACCATATGCATAGATTCTCTTGCACGGGACAATTTATTTTCCTGTTATCAACTTTAGGCTGACCAACTGAAGTGTAGGTTGTATTAATGTTTCCAGTGAAACCTCCAAACTGAAGTGATTACCTGAGGAAAAACAGAACTTGATTTTTCTGTTTAGTAAAGCCTTCTGTACAAAATGCATTTCGAGTACTGAAGATTCATCTTGCTGATGTACAGACTGGTTGGCTTTTTCCTATTATATTTAGCTCAATGTAAGATGCAGAATGCTGTAAAACAGGCAAGTTATATTTACCATCCAGCAGAAGAAAAAAGATCCCCTAGGACTAACTATGTTGTTATAAAGACATTAAGAGCCAGACAAGCTTTCAAAGGCTCATAGCCTATTGGAAAAAAATAGCACCATTATAGTTATAGTCTGATATTTTTTATGGTCCCATATCCCCTAAGGTGATAGTGTTGTGTATACTATTGCACAACCAATAAAAATAAATATTTCAAGGTTTGATGGTACACAAATATACCAGACCTAACAATGGCACAAAACATTTTCAGATAGGCTGCAAGTCTTGTCGATTGCTTCCACAATTCACATTAAGGTTTCTTGCAAGATCATTTATTTTAAAATATTGCTGACAGATAGTTCTTGTATTTACACAAATTTTAAATCCCCCATTTCACTCATAAAATAAGAAAAAAGGAACAAATAAAAAAACACACACCCCCACCCCCAAATAATAGTCCCAAACAAAACCCCAAGTGAACAAGTGAGAAAAGCTGTCTACATTCCTTTTAAATGTAATGGTAAGTAGATGCTACATTTACAATTTAAACATATTCCTAATAAATGCATGTTTCAAACCTATTGCACAAAAGCATAAGTAATGCTCTTTATCCATACAAAACAAAAACATACAGATGAAAGCTATTCAAACTCAATGAAAAGGAAGAAGCTTGCAAAAACATCTTAAAATTTCATTTTATATGCCCGTAAATAAAGCTGGACCACTGAAACCAAAAATACTTGGATGGTAAAATAAGACAGAAGGCTTAAAGTAGAATAAATAATTTTATAAAGTTAAAATTTAAACCTCCAAATCTCATTTAAATTCAATATTATATATTCTATCTGAATTCTTTATTTTTAATGAAACTATATTTAATGAGACACCAAGCCTGGGTGATTCATCAGTCTCATTGCTGCTGAAGATAATGCAACAAGATACTTCTTTACCACAATGATTTTCCAGCGTAAGAAATTGTAAAAACTACTTCACAGTAATGGCATCTTCACAAAAGCCAAAATAAACTACCATGATCTCACCAAGACTCAGAATTATCTACAGCTGAGTCTAAATCTTAGTTCAACTTTGAACACTATCAGGGTTACTTTACCCAAAATAATCTTGATATAAATTGTCTCTTAAGAATCACAGAAGTGAAACAAAGCTCTGACCCAAAGACAACCTCCCTCTGCATCTTTTAGTGAGGCTAACATATGGTCCAGACAGTCACATCACTCCTGAGGGGAAGAGTTTTTGTAGGGAGATGTTGTCACATGTGATTTAGAAAAATAATTTGAGTGGCTTTGGATTTTTTGTTGGTTTTGTTTCTTTTCTTTTTTACTGGTGAGGTTTTATCAGATTAATCACATTGCAAAAGCAGTTACACACAATTACAAGCAAAAACCCCAGCTATAGGTATAAATATTGGCTTGAATTTACGTATCCATACAGTTAAAAACAGTTTTCTATATATTGATAGCACCATAACAAATTCAAGTGATTCTCAAGATGGTTATAAACTTATAAGCTCTATACTGTAAATCATCACAGCAAGAGATAGATTTGAAAGGCTTCTAAACTTGTGTGTTTGTAATTAATTTTGCAGTTGCACAAGTACATAGGGAAGTAATAAAATCTCAATGTACTTTAACAGCACTGCATCAGTATCTAGTCATGAAAAACCTTTCTGCAATACATACACTGAGGTAGACAGATCTCATATATAAATATATCTATGTTTGGTTTTATGTATATATTTTTCCCGATTAAGGTGGTTAATTAGAATGCTGTCTGGCAGCTTTTTTATGTCTACATCAGGTACAGCCCCTTGTGTGTATACTCTGAGTGCAGAGTGTAGGGCCGCTTACACTCCTGTTCATATTCTCGGTGCCTCAGTGGCAAAGCCAGCCCCTTATTTACACTAGAACAGTAATAACCATATAAACAGCTCCAGAAAGGCCTAGTATGTCAGCTTGTGTACACATCCATACCACTTGCATTCACTGTTTCATGGAAAGTTTACAAAAATTGTAGACCAATGAACTCATTTGTTCTTTTCTGCCAGTTCAAGTAACGTTAAAGACAGAAAAAGAGCTAAAATACATGTATCTGAGTCCATAAACAACAAGACAAAAATCAGAGCCAAGTTCTATTCCATGGCTCACACGCATGCACACGCAAACCCCACACAAGAGCCCAGATGTGGAGTTTTGTGTAACCTAAACATTCGAATGCAGCTATCTTATACTTTCACCTGCAAGGACAGCAGCGTGTTTTGGCGTCCATGTGGGTCTCCTTTCCATCTCCACAATTCAGTAGGCTCCCTTTCATTCTCTGTTCACATACTTTTTGATTTCTTTCCTATTTGCCTCTGTGGCTGTAATCAGAATGAGAAAGCCTTTTTTCAAAGGTAAACACAAGTTGGGCATCCCTTCTGCAGAGTGGAGCTGGGAAAGGAGGATTGAAGATTCCAAAGAAGGAAATTAAGGGACACGTGCTGAGAAAAGTGATGCTTTGAAAACTCAAGAAGACGAACAAGATTTAAAATGCTCAGATAAATCTCTTGCAAGTATCCGCTTTCAGTTATTGAGGTAAAGAGTAACACTTTCTAGCAGAGAGGAGAAGGAGCACAGCAAAAGGAAGCAGGGCAGTTACAGGCAAACTTCCTTTCTTATCCAAAGACAATTTATAAAAAATAATAGGGTTTTAATAATAGGAACAGCAATTAGCATTTTCAGCTGACTGGAAAACTCTACCAAAAATTAGGTTAACTATTTCCAGCTGCTAATAATACAGGATAGACTGTTTTCAGTGACTTGACACCTGTGCCAGACAAATATTCTCACAATCATACTGTATATACCATACATAGCTTGCAGAAATCACTTTCAATTACTGTTTTTAAAAAGCCAATTATTTCAAAAAGTCCTATAAAAAGTGCAGTGAAACCTGCTAAGTGCCATTGAGAGTGCTTTGTATAACATACTTAGTTATGTATGTATAGAAATTAATGTATCCATATAAACATGCATGTGTATTACCTTGCATACACTAGGGCTATGCAAGCAAATTATCAGTTAAGGCCAAAAGGTGCTAAAATAATCTTGAATGACTCCCCCCTCCTCCTCACTCCAAGTGAGCTAGTAATAGCAGTAAGGAAAATACTATGGTTTCATAAGAAAACTGCTAAAGGAAATATAAAGCTGCTCATAATAGCTGAGGAATTTGTAATTAGTGAAATGAAAATTCTGCAATACTCCCATAAATGTCCAAGAGCCACTGTTTCAACAGCTAGTGATAGCAAATTCTCTTTAAATTAAAAACTGATTTCTGCAAGCCACAACTACATGAGAAATGTTTGGTTTTATGAAATTCACAAATCTAGCTACTTGTGAGTATCTGCCATTACATTTTCCATAGCAAAATATCAGGGCACATTAAAATCAACTGAAATTACTTCTACTAGTCTTGTCAATATGTATACAGAAGTATCAAAACTTTATTAAAACATAAGGTGAGGGAAAGCAGTAGCTGGGTAAAAATGACAAATTTATTGGTTTCCTAGATTTTCTGAAGTTTTCAATGCAGCATAATAAATACCAGTCACTGTACCACTAGGTATGTTCAATGCTCTACAGAATAACTTGAATAAAGCCAACGCAATCAGGCATACTATATAAGACAATAACACTTTGCAAAAATATAGTTTTTAAAGATTCAGAATGCAAAAAGTAACTAAATGCAACTTGGTGTCAAAAGCAACATACTTAAATCACCCCACAACATTTTAACTTTTTTTCTGTGTAACTGTAAGAGACAAATCAAGCTGAGCTACATGGAACTGTGAAGTGTTTTCAGTATCTGTAAACTTAATGCTGGTAGTGCCTTGTTGAGTTGAGACATTTTTCTTCTGTACAAAAAAAAGTATAAATATTTTCTGCCCAGAAGTCTACATAACACATCCATAGAAGAAATATTCAGTACAGTCCACTACGAAAGCCCTCGTCTTCCAAAATTGTTCAGCTGGTTTGTGTGATGTGATTAGTGGTGCACTAAGAAGGTGCCAGATGATAGTCTCTGCAAAAACCTCTGTCCAGAAGGACAATAAAGTTCTCTTACAGCAAGTCCATTTTGGGTCTATAATGTAGCAGTAGAGGTGCTTTCTGCAAGACAGAAGTATCAGGTGAGTTAAGAAACAAACTAAGAACTAATCTGTTCAGTAGGCAAATCTTCTATTTCATAAACGAAAGCTTCAATGAAAGACCAGAATGGCTATCTGATCTGTCAAAAATTCACCAAGACAAAGAGAAGATGCAACTTCATCTGTGGGCCTCAAACAAGAGACAAAGAGCCCTTTCCCCTTTGTCTCAGGAGCAGATCTGTTTAATTTAGAAAACTTAATCCCAGAAAAGGACATGTTTAGGAAGCAGAATAAGAGTAAGTCATACTTTACATTTAACAGCTCTGACTTGATTCCTCTTCCGTGAAAGTATCCATCGATTTTTTAATGAAGAGGTAAACTTCTAAAAGCCACGGTAACTTGCACCATGGAGTTCCATGTCTCCAGAAAACAACTGCTTCTGCTTGTTTGTTCTAGACCTCCCACGTCTCAGTTTCATTTTACAACCCCAGCTTCTTTCACTTGAGAAGGCAGTTTACAGTTGTCTTTTCAATATGACTCACAATTGCAAAGATCTTCTGATAAAGGTAAAGAGTAATCACACCAATCACAACAATTAACTAGAGTAATGCGCATCAATTTGATGCTCCAGCTTGGTTCTCCTCCTGTCCCTGCATCCTAATATTTGCTTCGTACCCTTCTATCTTTTATTATCTTCAACTTCAGGTATCTGTTAATCACCTGTCAGTGAGAACTGTAAGGGCTTCATCCTATACTTTATCATCAATTTGTATTCACAATGCTGTCAGAGCATTGACATGAAATACTTAAGTCCTTTTCCAGGTCATTCAGAAACATCATAAAAAACAGACTTCAGTAGGATTGCACATGTAACATTTCTGCATTTCTAACACTAACCATTAACTTTATCCTGTGACTCTTATGCAAGTCAGTTATTTTTCTGCTTTAAGATAGAAAAATGCTTCTCTATTCCCGCTGGAACTTCTAGATATGCATCCAATGCCATTGAGTGGTTTTACCTCAGGTTACACTGTACGCTTGGAATGTGCTACATGTCCACTCCAAGTTCTAACTTTGTGTTCAAATACCCCCATATATACACACACTTGCCTTCTTGACTTGCCTCCTAAATGTTCCATTTTGCTATTCATTCTTACCACTTCACTTGAACTGCCATCATCAATGTGATTAATATAGAGAATTACTATTCAATTTCAAGGAAGTTGTTTAAAGAAATCACAGTGAGCAAGCCAAAGATGTACTAAAACATGTTTAACCACACCTGTTTATGCCTACTAAGTCCTTCTAGAAGTCTCCTTAACAGGAAAACAGTGCAATCACTGCTTCTACTTGAGAAGTCAAATTGCCTACAGAAGAGCACTGTGTTGAAAACTTCTGCCTTTTCTGCATAAATTCACCCACTTATGTGGACAAAACCCAGTTCTGACTGAAACAGTTAAAATAATACTGTCTTGTAGCTTCCACTTCCTTTACCAGACATGATAACAATTTGACAGTTGATGCAGTGTTCTCCTTTCCCTTGCAATTAATATTTAATTCTCCTTTCCTTCATTTTCTTGGAAAGAAATTAATACTTGGTGTTTATGGATGTTGTATTAGATGTTTATAAAAGTATCTTTTTATCAGGTTTGCAGATACTGCAGTATAGGTCCAAATTATACTTATTTATAAATGTTTTATTTGGCTGCTTCATTATTTACTTGGAAACTTTGTATCATACCTTAAATCTCCATCTAGTAACAACTACAAACTTGAGCGTGTGGTCCTTGCCAAGAATCTCTTCGTTGCATAATATGTCCAGCTGGCAAAACAAAGGTGACATTTAATTCACTGGGACACAGTACATGAAACAACATATTTCAGATTCTACTACAAATGTTTGACAAGACTTTTTTCTTTAAAGATACTGAAACTGCTCATCTTGTAGTTGCTCTGCAGACAAAAATAACACCAGGAAAGAAAAGATAACATCTGTCCTTAACATAAAGCGCTGAAAGACCACGTCTGTACCCATCTAGGAAATACTGTGTGATCTGGACTTAACTGCTTGATTTATCTTCCCAAGCAGTACTAATAGCCTTCCCTGAAAGCTTTACATGCTTTTAAAAACGTCCAATAAGGTGAGAAAGGAGATAGAAATCTCAAAGACAGCTGTTTATTTAACATACTATGAAATTTTGTTTCCCTAACACCAGTCAGGTGGCATCACGAACTAAAACCAGGGAATGTGCATGAAAACAAAGTTCCACCAAGGTGGCTTATATCACAACACTACCACACAGCCCAGAAAGGCCTGAATGTGCATGCAGTCCATTTACATGGCACTAACTCAAGCCTCCAACAGTCTATAAAAAGCAAACAAGCTTAAATCCTTCTACTATCTACCTGTTGCTTGGTACTGGTACAATGAATACACTATGATTTAGGTACTGTCTAAGAAGGTAGGAAGGCATACCAAAAAAATAAACAGTTCTCCTGAAAGTTCTACCTTCAGTAAAAGCCACTGTCTGTTAAATCACAGACTGGCACAGTGCATTGGCGGCTTAAATACTCATACAGATAAAAAAAATCCCTTTTGAACAATCACGTAGCTCTGCAGCTGCTGGGCTACAGCAGGAGTTAACCACTTCCAAGCCAGCTTAGGATAAGACAGGGTATATACTGTTTTGTTTCAGGAAGACTGGCAGAGCTTGCGGGTATACCCAACCATAAGGCAGAGTCTTGGTTTGAAGTGTACAGAAGCTAGGAACGAAACGCCATATAGATGAAAATCGACTGTTGACAAGTTTTAGCAGAAAGGCATTGACACATTGGACTGGAAAGCAGATGATTTCATTTGAGTCAAAATTCTTACAGAAATTCAGTCCATCAGTGTAATAATTTAGAAATGTCAAGCTGAGAGTAAACTGAGATGTTCAGGGACTGTGACCAAGTCTCAGTAATGTTGTAAAGCATCTGCATTCATACTTCACCACTGTTCACTTTTGAATCTGATCTAGAAGAGCTAGGTTAATTGCCTTTCTTTCTGTATCATTCATTATAAATTCTTTCCATGATTCCAAGTATTCCCTGCAAGGACAGGGAAAACTAGGTATCTGGTAACACTCTGGCTGTGCTAGGCAGCAACTTCAGGTTGAGCTTCACTGAGAGTATAGAAAGGAACACAGTATTTGTGGTGCTTTCTCTTAAGCTGGGCTTTAGTAGTGTTAAAATGGTTTTTTCACTGCCTGTCTCCTGCACAAAGTGTGAACTGTCTGAAAGGGTGGGAGTTATACCCAAATACAACCTGTCTAACAAGCATCTTACCAGAATCAATTTCAATGCATGTGGAAGCATGTAACCAAGCCTTTTAATTCAACTATTTACAGATTGACATGAAAAGATGTACAGACTTAAGAAAGAACAAGGAAATGGTTATATAATGTGTAAGTCAAAAAGCAGTATGTTTCTGTTATGTGAAAGTAAAATCAGACTAAAAGACATTCCTTTGCAAAGGAACAAACCCACCCTTTTAAAGCTCTTGTATCTGTACATTTATTTCTAAAAATTAAAATATTACCTCATTAAAAGAAGAAAGGTTGAGTTTTTTGGCAATGAACTTCTTTAGATGCAAGACTGTTGCTTGTGCTGAGCAACGAATCCATTTTCGTTTCAATCCACGCAATTTGCTGCTATTGCACTCCAAGCAGATGCTTACCTTCGGGAAAAAGCAAACAATCAATTGTCTGGAAAAATTTTCTGCAGTCCCCACTATGTATTCCATATGCACTTAATAATACAATAAAGTCAAAAAGTACACTATTGGTATCCCTTAAACTGAAATGTCTATTAATGAAAAAAAAAAATTTCCAACATCTTGTAAGTTGAATGATAAGCTCTAGACAAAAAAAAAAATATTCATGAATTCTTGTTGGAACAAGGCTGCTTCAGTTCAAATTCATAGGCTGTCAATAGCTTTAGGACTGCACGTAAAAAATTACAGCAAGATAAAAAGTAAAAAAATTCCATTGACAATTTTTAGTAATTGCTTCTAACATAGCTTCTTTTAATGCAATTGCTAAATTAAGTTTAAAATAAATTTTAACACACGTTTAAATGAGAATTTAAAGTTAAAAAAGAATGGATACAGATGATAGGAAAAAAAATTTCAAATTCTAAATATTATCACCCCCAGACAGGGGCATAATATTTAAAAAATTTTCACTTCTTTTCCCATCTACCTATTCATTACATAATGTAACCTCCTTGTGCGGATATATTTTATGCAGTAAGTGGATCTAGTAACAGGTACAATCCCTTCCCTTACATTGCAATTAAAAAGAAAATTAACTCAAGCTAAAGTTACTCTGAACGCACACCACAGGAAAACATAAAAGGCATGGCTTGTTCATCCCAAAAGCAGTTTTCACCTTCAAACATGCTTTGTGTTTAAAACTTATCAGTGGGCTTCCGAGATTTTATGCTATTTTTTATTTTATTTTTGTGGTGTAAGGCTAACACTGACTCTCTATAGAAGTTGAAAACAAGATAAATAGTAAGCTAGTAAGAGTACTGTTAAGGAAATTTCACTGTCCAACCATCCAGGAGCCATCCTGGCAGTCACACTCTGCACCATGTGAGCTGGGACCGAAGACCCTTCATAGCTACTCACACCGTCAGACCAGGCTTCCATACCAGCTCAACTGCAGGTTTCCCCATAGCAGAGTCTCAGGTGCCCAAATCCTTAAAATAATTTAATCTTGCTGCAATAACAAAAGTACAACTTGAACTGGTGTCTCTGGGGAGGGACCCTGGACAAAGGAAATCCTGGACTCTTATATCCTTACAATCTTAATTTCAGGGGAGTCTGGAATCTTCTGCTCCTGCTGTGTCTCAGTGTCTGGTACCCTGTCTGGGTCACAGGTCCCTGTGCCCTTTGTAATGGCAGCCAGTAGTTCCTGGCCTCTTGCCCAGAGTTCAACCTGCAGTTCCCACTACAGCGGCACAGTGAGCTACTTGCACTGAATGTGTTCTTTAACAGCGCAAAGGTTTAATCTGTAACTATAGGTACACATTCAGCTTAATGTATCACAGTAACACCGAGGTACACTCCTTCAGAAGGTGAGGCAAACTACCTGAATTTCTTTTAAAAACTAAAAAATACCTTGAAAACTCATAAACGGTCAGAACTACCAAATCTTAATGCAAATATCTTTAATGTATACTACATTCCTGTCAAAACCCAAAGGTAAAATCTCATGCTTACAAAAAAACATTGGACAAACTGCATCCTGTTTGCAGCAGAGAACAGAAGAAGCAGCTTGAAACAGTTATTTTCTTCTCTGTTAGATTACCAAAGTTAGTTGATTAAAGCACTACAGCTAAAATACAAGATAAAACTAGAGTCCTACGAGCTCACCTGTTCGTCACTTCGGTGGTAGTCATTATCTTCTTCCTGTTTTTCCTCTGAAGTTTCTTTATTTAAATTTTCATCTGCTTTAGTTTCACCTTAGATTTAAAAAACATATATATGGGTTATATATATTTTTACATATAAACCCCAGATATACTCAGCAGCAGCTTACAATGCTAATACAATTAAACCAGCACAGTTCAGGACTGCAGTATAGAATAAACTTTGTTTTTTCCAAATTGCAGTTATCAGCTTAGGCAACACCAGCAGCCAATAGCCTGTCACATGAAAGAGGGGGACACCTATGGAGCACAACCCTCCATTCCATCGCAAGCAGCCCAGAAGCCAAGCAATTTCAAAGTCTCCATGCAGACACTGCAACAGAGACTGACTTTGCTAAAAACAAAGATTCTGTGCACAAATAAGCATGGGGGGCCAGGAACACTCTGGAAGCTGCCTGAAGCTTCCAGGAGTGGAAAAATCCAAGCCCCCTCCCCAGCAGAGAACTAAAGGATAATTGACAACTACAGCAACCAACCAGCCATCTGAGCCCATGTATGGTTAGAGCCAATGAGTGTGTAAGCTTTGTTTAAATCACCCAATGATGAGATTGGGCATGGGGTTCAAATCGTCTATATAAGACAGCTCTGAATAAACACAGCAGAGAACTAAGCCTTGAACCTGGTCACCACCACAGAGTCATGCCTCTCTGATTTGCCAATAACTCAATTTGTGAGACGGTAAGATGCGACAAATAAGGGACAAAGCAACAATTCTATGCTCATTCTATTCTTCAATCTTATGAAACAACTGTGACTGTAATATACCAACTAGGCACACAACTCCAACAGGTCTGTTCATTAATTTACTAGCTGTTACCCACCAAAGAGAGAGTAAATAAAAGACCATTTACCATTTCGATGTGAATCTAGGTGCTGTTTTGCGGAACATGTCTCCCCTTTGATGTCCCCTGGAACTTCCATGCCCAGTTTGTGATAGAATTCCCTTTGCTTTTTCATTTCCGCTGTTTAAAATTGCAAATATTAATCCCTGTAATAAAGTTCTAATGCAATATTTATGAAGTTATTCCAAATCCCTTCCTTCTTAAGGATTGCCAACAAGTAGTGGTGTTGTCATTATTTACTATCTTCTATCTCTGCTATTGTACCAAGTAATGTCTCATTTTTCAGAGTTAGAACACCATAAAGTCATCTGTATATCTACTATTATAGCATTCCAACTAGAATGAGATGGTATTTAAAATACTACAGCTCATTTTGAATATCCCTCCAAAATATTTCAGTCAAACTGCTGTTTTTTTAATCAATTATAGTTCTGATTTCCAATATCCTAGAAATAATTTTTAAATAACATATTTAATCCAACTGATATTTGAAAATGTTCTGGTTTTGCAGCTTAAATCTATTACAATACTCTATTTAAATGAAAGTTTTAACATACATTAAGAAAAAAAATATCACTGAGCACTTTCTATAAAGTACTTCTTTAGTTGAACAGATCTAATGTCAAAGAGGATTATGAAAACACAAAATGAAAGTACCCTGATAAGAAAGGACTCCCAGAGTAGCAGAAACTATAAGCTCTTCTGCCTTGCATTTTATCTGTGAGAATTCTAGAAACCTTGCACAATAGGCTTAAGTACACAGTCTAACAAAAGCAAATTAGATTTATGGTGTGCCAACATCCAAAAGATGACTGAATATTCTGCTTTACCAAACACTGCTTTTGGAAGAAATATCTCATGTTGACTTGTACCAGCCCCACACTCACTTGCTGCTAGTAAGGTAGGAAATTAAATTAATTGCTAAAAAGAACACAAATGAAAGAATGTTTTTCCATTGTATTTTTCTTCAGTTGCCTATCGTCTCCTTTTGCATCACTTGAAATTTTTTTTTTTCAGTATTAAAGAAGTGTGTGCAAACTGACTTATAAAAAGCGCCATACCACAACTTACCTTCTTGGAGGCCTGGCACAAGTTTGTAAACAATATCTTGCATTGTTCTGTCATGACTAGCAAGAAAAAAACAAAATCAAAAGCTTAAGTCAACCTTCTTGATTCAAAATATTTCCCTTTAAGAAGTTCCAGTGCTCAATTTCATGTTTCCTGGCCCCTTTTTGGAAAGAATACAGGCTTTTCAACCAAGCCAATGGCATGTTCCATGTGGCATTACAGAAAACAAACATGCTGTCTTACATGTCATTTATTCGTTCTTGCCTATTTACACCTACTTGTCCCTTTAACTATACAATCATACAAGACATTATCACTGTATCATGTAACATTATCAGTGTAGACCATTATTCTTAAACAGAAATAGCATAATTATTTTGAGGCTTTTGAATGAGGATGAGCTTGAGCAATATAAATGTGTATAGAATATCGAGTTTTCTGTGATGGTGTGATCACACTCATTTCCTGTAAGCACTGCTTTAGAAGTTGTTAGAGAACTAAGAAAGGCACGTGGAAAAATGCTACAAACAAATGCAATCTCTTCATAAAACGTTACTTGATACACAACAGCTAACGCAAACACATCATCACAACATTTTCATCAGCAATAGTTACTACACCGCAGTAAAATGAAAACAAAGCACTCAAGGAAAATAATGTCTTTTTTAATAACAAAAGGAGGAAAAAACCAAAAATACTTCTTGAAAAAAAAAAGGGAACTGGAACAACACCAAATTCCTATTGGGTCAGAAAGTGAAAGCACTCTGTGTAGGGACCAAAACAGAACAAAGGACAAGATCATCATCAGAGATTAATGCCACCAGTCTAATATTTTGGTTCCATATTGCTGGCTTAAACAGTTCAGAAGGTTCCTGGCATGTATTGATTGTTAACTTCCTTCTCTCTGTGATAGAGGAGCCAACAAGGAGAGATGCTACCCTGGACCTTGTTCTCAACAAACAAGGAGAGGCTGGTGTGGAATGCCCAAGGGCAACCTTAGTGCAGTGACAGTGAAATGGTGGAGTTGGAGATCTTTACAGCAGCAAGGAGGGCACGCAGCAAGCTCGCTGCCCTGGGCTTCAGGAGAGCAGACTCCAAACTCTTTAGGATTTTGCTTGGTAGAGTACCATAGAATAAAGCCCTGGAGGGAAGAGAGGCCCAAAAGCCGTGTTGATATTCAAGGATCACCTACTCCAAGCTCAGGCATGATGCATTCCAAAAAAGAGGAAGTCATGAAAAAATGTCAGGAGGCATTCATGGATGAACAAGGAACCCCTGGACAAACTCAAACACAGAAAGGAAGCCTACAGAGGGTAGAAACAAGATCAAATAGTCTGGGAGTAATACAGAGAAATTGTCCAATCAGCCACAGAACTTGACAGGAAAGAAAGGTCTGACAGAATTGTATCTGGCCAGGGACATCAAGGACAAGAAATGCAAGCCTCTCTGGAAGTAAATGGTAAACCTGGTAACAGGAACACAGAGAAGGCTCAAGGCGCCAGGAACATGGAGGTAACTCAGTGACTTTTCTGCCTTAGTCTTTAGAGTCAAGTGCTCCAGGCAGACAACAAAAGTTTCAGAAGTTGCAGACAGTAAAGGCAGGACTGGGAGAATGAAGAATCATCAACTGTAGAAGACCGGGTTTAAGACCACCCATGGAATTTGAAGGTGCACAACTCCAGGAGACCTGCTGAGACACAATCAGAGATCCTGAGGGAACTGCAAAGGAAGTGGTTAAGCCACTATTCATTGTATTTGAGAAGTCATAGCAGTCCGGTAAATTTCCCACTCAAAGTAAAAGTGGAAATGTAGCCCCATCCACAAAAAGAGAAACAAGGAAGACCTGGAGAATTACAGGCCAGTCAGTCTCATGCCTATGCCCAGCAGATCATGGAGCATGTCCTCCTGGAAACTCTGCAAACACACATGGAAAATAAGGAGGTGATTGGCAACAGCCAACATGGCTTTCACTAAGGGCAAATTGTGTCTGACAGATTTGGTAACCTTCTATGATGGGGTTACAGAGGTGGTGGTTGAGGAGTGACTGACATCATCTACCTGGTCTTGTGCAAAACATTTGACACTGTCCTGCATGACATCCTTGTCTCCAAATTGGAGAGACAATGATTTGACAGATGGAGCACTTGATAGATAAGGAACTGCCTGGATGGTCACACTCAAAAGAATTGTGATCAATGACTCAGTACCCAAGAGTAGACCTGTGATGAGTGGTGTTCTTCAGGTTGATATTGGGACTGGTGCTGTTCAACATCTTTGCTGGCCAGGTGGGCAGTGGAATCAAGCACACCCTCAGCAAGTTTGCATTCCAAGCACAGTGGTGCACTCATCATGGTGGAAGGGAGGATGCCATTCAGGCTTAGGAGGTGGGTCCATGTGAACTCATGAAGTTTAACAAGGCTAAGTGTAAGGCCCTGGCCCCTGAGTCCTGGTGATGCCAAGCACAAATAGCTGGGCAGAGAACAGATTGATGGCAATCTTGAGGAGAAGGACTTTAGAGTGTTTGCAGATGAGTCGTTCATCGTGACACAGCAACGTGTACTTCCAGTCCAGAAAGCCAACTGTATCTCAAACTGCATCAAAAGATACCCGGCCAGCACATTGAGGGAAGTGATTCTGCCTCTTTGCCCTGCTCTCCCTGTAGTGGTGCATTCAGCTCTGAGGCCCCCAAAATAAGGAGGACGTGGATATGTTGGAGTGAGTCCAGAGGAGGGTCACGAAAATGATGATAGAGATAGACCTCCTGTGAAGACAAGCTGGGAGACCTGGGGGTTGTAGAGCTGGAAAAGAGAAAGTTCCAGAGAAACCTTAGAGGAGCCTTCCAGTACCTGCAGTAAGCCAATAGGAGAGCTGGACAGGGACTTTTCACAGGGGCATGTAGTGATAGGACAAAAAGGAATGGCTTTAAACTTAATTCTTCACTATGAGAGTGGCAAGGCACTGGAACATGTTGCCCAGAGAAGCTGTGAATGCCCCAGTTCTGGAAGGGTTCAGCCCAGGCTGTGTGGACTTTCATTAACCTGGTCTAGCATAGGGTGTGTCCCTGTCCATGGCAGGGAGATTGGAACTACATGACCTCTCTTGGGTCTCTTCCAACCCAAACCATTCTATGATGATTTTATGATATTCTTACCTGTCCCTATGACATAAACAGACCTTTGAAAGATTAAGTGAACAATAAAGCTGAAAATTATTTTCCCTATTACTGTCAGATGCTGAAAAGCACCATTCAACTCAGACTTATAATTGTTTTGGAAAACACTCAAAACTTCTTCTTTAATACGTTTACTTTTACAACCCAAGCATACAAAATGAAGAATGACTAAATATCTTAAAAATCACACAGGAATGAAACAATGAAGTGAATACTTTGCTTGTTTTAAACTCCGAAGAAGTTGCCATGTTAAGGAGTTGCAAATTCATAGCAAAGTTTGATCCTGTATCCCCTCAGTCATTTTCAAATTTCCTTATAAATGCTTAACATGCTGATAATTAAGAAAGCAAATTTGGAAAAGCTCCATTAAAGGGAATGAACTAGTCCAGAGTGAAGCTACTTGTACTTCTGCTTTTAAACTTACCCAATATACTGTAACGGGTGGCTCTGATGTATAACAATTCTACAGGTTGGGCAGGTGTTGTTTTCCTCCAAATATTTTACTAGGCAGCTTCTACAGACTGATAACAGAGACATTTACAGTTAAAAAGAAACAAAAGTAATAAAAGTCTGTTTTTATAGAGTCACAGAAATGCATCTTACTGAAATATACATAAAGTTCATTTTTTTACATCATACATGCATGATGTCTAATCAAGCAGAATAACAGTCTTCAGTAGCTTTTGTTAATGTTCTTGATACAAAGAACTAGAATTAAGGTATTTCTACCTCTCCAAAGTCTTCTCAATACAGCATACACACAGTGTAATTTAGAGTGGGACTTTCTCAATCGGAAATTTACTAAAACATTTCTAGCAGGTCAACATTCAGTTACCATGGACAACATTATAGGAACTGTATACCATTAAGATACTAAGCATATTTGCTTCAATTATAGCCACATATAGAAGAAACGTGTGTGGTAGCAACAAACTCAATGTAAAAAAAAAATAATATATATTTCAAGAGGCATACTTTTTAAAAGAACAGAAAACATTCAAAAACTGGACTCCAGGTGTTATTTCAATTCTAACTTCCCCAGAGTACACTACAGTTAAAACTTCCACCAGGAAAAAATTAAAGATTACACCAGCACAGACCCATACTATTAGTAAAATGTCCTGGCAGGAGACCTAAAGTAGTCATTTATTATAAGGCTGCATGCTTTCAGAACTGTTTCCATATACATATGCACAATCACCTGTATCTCTTTCAAAGTAAACTATTCACACTCTCCTCCGTTTGGCTCAAAAACAGTATTCTTAAAATACACTACTACATGATATCCTGACTCCCTTAAGTCACAAAAAAAAATCCAGAGGGCTAGTTTTTACATGAACTGCTCTTCAAGAAGTCTTGATATTAATGCACTTACCACATAAAATAAAGGCTTTCTGTAACTATAGTGCCATCTACCTTTCAAACAAGAATTAATAAACACACCTTAATACAAAACAAAGTAACAGCATGAAACATTGTAAGCTCGCACTGTGCTTTCTATTTACACCCCAAGACAACAGTAGTGTGGCTGGCAGAGGTTTTATGAAACCTCACAGCTTTGCACACTAAGCACAGATCTTGTACAGCAGTTTGTTCCAGTGGAGTGCAGAGTAGTGGATCCTGCCAAAGTGAAGCCAAATCCCAGGCTTACCAAGCTGACAAAAAGCAGAATCTGACAAAGGAAGCAGGGACAGGTATCCTGGAAAGAGTATAGGTATGTTGCTAATTCTGTGTAGGGATAGGGCCAGAAGGTCAAATCACAGCTGAAGCTGAATTTAGCAAAGGACACGAAGAGTAATAAGGGCTTCTATAGGTATATCAGTCAGAAAAAGGTTGAAGAATGTGTAATCTCCCTGATGAACACAGCAAACCAGTAAGAATGGACAAAGAGAAGGCTGAAGTACTCAACTCTCTGTTGCCTTAGTCCTCACTGGCAACTTCTCTTCCCACACCTCTCACATGGATGAGCCTCAAATCAGGGACTGGGAGAGTCCCTTCCAGTGTGAGGGAAGATAGGTTCATGAACCTGAGGAACCCGAATACAAGTCAGTCTATGGGACCTGATAAGATGCACCACTCACAGTAATAGCTATGATAGTGATACTCAGGTAAAGTCCCTGGTGACTAGAAAAGGGAAACACTGCACCCATTTTTAGGAGAAACACGTAGAAAGGAAAGATCTTGGAAACTACCACTCTGTCAGCCTCACCTCTGTGCCCAGGAAGGTAATAGGACAAATCCTCCCAGAAGCTATGCTAAGGTACAGAGCGGAGAGGGAGGTGAATCAAGATGGCCTGCACATCTTCACTAAAGGCATGCCTGGCCTGGCCTAGTGATCTTCTATGACAGAGTGACTGTATCAGTTGACAAGTTGCTACAAATGCCATCTATCTGGACTTCTGGAATGACCTTTGACAAGGTCCCCCACAACATCCTTCTCTCTAATCAGAAAGACAGGGATTTGATGGATGGACTATTCAGTGGATAAGGAATTGGCTGGATGGTCACAACCTAACAGTAATAGTCAACAGCTCAGTGTGTGGACATTGGTGACAAGTAGTGTCCCTCAGGGATCTATACTGAGCCCAGTACTGCTTAACATCTTCATCAGTGACACAGACTGTGGGACTGAGTGTACCCTCAGCAAATGTGGAGACAACACCAGGCTGATTGGTGCTGTTGTCATACCTGAGGGAAGGACAAGCTCAAGAAGACAGACCATACAAAACTCATGAGGTTCAACAAGGCCAAGTGCAAGGTCCTGCTCCTGGATTGGGGCAACCACCAGTAACAACAGTCAACAAAGGAACTGAGAGCAGACTTGCAGAGGGGGACTTGGGAGTACTTGTTATATACATGTCCTGTCCTAGGAAGTGTTCAAGGTCAAGTAGGATGGGGCTCTGAGCAATCTGAGCAGTTGAAGATGTTCCTCCCTACTGCAGAAGAGATGCATTAGCTGATGTAGGTCCCTTCCAACCCAAACCATTTTGTGATTTTATGATATTTAAAACATCCTATTTCAGCAGATCTTTCAATTTGGACTAGGTATACACCAGCTCCTCCTAAAATGAACATATCATAAGTTGGCCAGCATTCTAGAAGGTTTATTAGTCTGAGTGCAGCATCCAAATAAATACAGCTAGAAATAAAAATATTGTGACAGAATCATTTTAAAATACGGGATGTTTTGCAAGGTTATAGGCCATATTTCACTATATAATATTAGAAATTTACTAAGTAACGTAACAATAAACAACTACCTTAACATAGTATTTTGGAACAAAAGCTTATTTCCAGGGTACAATACAATACACTTACTCTTTATCCATAAACTACAGCTGCTTTCTGCAGATGATCATGAGAGCAAGAGACATTGGGAAAGCTCCAGAGAGAACATATTCTATATCAACTGTTACAGAAAAGAAAACTAGGTATTCCACACTCCTTTAGCAGGAGGACAGACTGCATTCTTGAATGCTTACATCACCACTAATTGTATATGGCTTCAAGTCTGTGCAGTACAGCTTTAATGTTCCCTTCATTTGCTTTGGTAAAAAAGTAAATCATCTGTTAAAGCAGTGTCTAGTAACCCACACACTGTTTGGGCTGACGCACAATAGATTCTTTAAATTTCAACTGAAAACAATTATAACATGTTGCATATCAAATTATTAAACAAAAGACTAAACAGCAACTTTATCATACTTCTACTTACAAGTATGTAAGCATTCTGTTACAGTAGTAGCATCAATCAGGTATCCATTGCACAGACGACAGGTTATATGGGCATTAATGTCCCAAAGCTTAATCTTTCTCGTTAGCATCTTTGGTGTCTGTGGAAAAAAAACGTATCATAAAGTAACACAGCTGTAGTGATGAGGCAAAAGTCGTTTGGGAATAAATTATTAACTACTGTTAACCCTGAAGCTTTTCTACAGCTTTACACTCTCTTAAAATTTACATGCTTATGCATGTACACCTGCAAAATGACACCAATTTTTTTGTCACTTCACAGAAAGTAAATCATGTAAACGCCGCATGTAAACTTGCAACTCAGTATTTACATTCTACTATGAACTATGAAAAAACATATTCAACACCCACCAATTCAAATCTGCATTGTTCTATACAAAAATTACTAGGAAGACTTCCAGTTCTCATGGTTAAGAATAAATGATAGAAAAAAAATTCGAATGTATTTCATGGTATTTGAGACTTATTTATTACGCTAGTGACTAGTCATTACAGAAGAATGAAAAAGAAGCCTGGTTTTGCAGTATACAAAAGAGGTCAGAATCTGTGTTTGGAAACTGAATTACTTTTCCAAATTTTATTCTATAGATTTATTTCTAACTATCTGAAAAGCAGACACACATTAAATCCTTGCATATTAGAGCATGAGATCACCATTTAAAAGCTATTGCACGAGCCATGCACATCTCTATGGCACAGAGGAAGAGCTATCAAACAACACTCTTTCAGAGTTCTGGAGATGGCTTAAAACTACCAGTCAAATACAAAGTCACTACATTAGAAAACACAATTCATGACAGGCAAATGAGAAATTAACCTATGCAGATCCTTAAAAAGGCTGTATCAATACAATTCTAGGTACTCATGTAGGCAAGAATTCAGTTGTTCAGGATCATCACAGACTGAATCCAAACACTACTCAGGCAGAATAGCTGAAGATAGTTCAGTGAAATGTGAAAGAAATTATTTATTTTCTAGAAAAAGCATGACAGTTTTTCCTCACTTTAGTAGAGACAAGCACTGCCACTAGAAGTACCACCAACAAATAAGAGTTCAAGCGGAATATAATATTATGAAAACAGTGAATAAACCATACAATATATAACAAGGCACAAATAATACAAAATAGTTACAAAACCCATTGTGCCAGAAAAAAAAAGAAAACCAGAGGCTAACAAGGGTAATACACAATTCAGCAACTGAATGGGAAACAAAGCTATACACATTTTGGTACTGAAAAATTTAACATCTTCTAGAACATCCAGAGCAAGCCTGTCAAACTGACCTCATGAAAATGTTATACAACTTTCAAGAAGGACAAAGAATCCCTTTCATTATATGTTTAAAGAACGGAAAATGAGAACTATTGGAGGAAGCACCACAAAGGTGTCCTGGTTTCGTGAACAGTTACACACTTTAAATTTAGTAATACAAGACAAAACAACACAGAGTTAAAAAATTTTATTAGGCATATTATATATATCATATAAATGCATACATGTATGTAAATGAAAAAGAAAAAAAAAAAAAAAGAGGAAATAAACCCACAAAAGAACAAACACGATTCAGATACAACTACCCCTTCCCATATGTTCTTGGGTGCAGTGATAGCTGTGATGCTGTAGGGGGCGGTTGGACGCTCGTTGGAGGCAGAGAAATGAAGTTGTTCACTGGCAACTACCTGGGGGGCGCCGGCAAGACCGGTTGCGTGGGGATGGTTACTCAAAAAGAACTTGCAAGAAAACAGTTTCGAGCTGTGCTGTTGGATTGAGGAAAGATGAAAAACTCCAGGAGCCGAAGGGTGGAACATGCCGCTGCTGCTCATTCCTGCTGCGGCCAGGACAAATAGACAGGGACAAAAATCACCACATGATTTCTGGCCACTGAGCTTGCCTGAACACTGCATCGGCCAAATCCAAAAGAGAAAGAACTCTTATGTGCTTGTCATTTTAAAGCATCCTCCCTTCATTTTCCAGTACCCCCATCCACCTCTATGCACTAGAAATCCCAGCAATTTCCCATGTGCATGGACCTGGCACCAGGCCTGTGCAGTGCCACTGCTTCCACCAACACAGTGCAGCAACTGAGCAGCCACCACCACCCCAGTCTAGGCTCCGTGGGGCATCCATGCAGCTCGGGGCTGCAGCAGAGCACTGGCCCCGGCTGTGTCCATGCCTCACCCCAGACTGGGCAGCCACTGCAGCAGTTCAGGCTCCACAGGCGTCCACATGGCCTGGGGCTGCGACGGGGCGCAGGCCTCAGCTGGACGTGGCAGGCTTGCCAGAGGTGCTGGGACTGAGTGCAGCTCTACTCCTTCCTCAGGGGCCAGGATGGGAGAGGCCACCGTAGGAATGGAGCCCCATGGGCCCCCTCCATCCTGCTGCACCAAAGGCAGCCCCTGCTCGGTCCTTGAGATGGCCAAGCTGGCTACACCGCGCTGTGCTGCACCGCCATGACGTGGCCAGTGGGGCCCTGGTTAGACATGGCAGCCCACGCGGCCCACGGCTGCAGAGGCCCCACTCCTCACTGGCCAACATGCAAGATAATAAAAATAAAATTTTAACAAAGGCTGGACCCATTCATATCTACTTAGAAAGGCAGAGAGAAGCTTGCAACAAAAAAGCAAGGGCAAGGTTGTCCATTCAGTTAAACAACATATTTAAATACTCAAGACTTTGCTGAAAACTTTAATTGCTTCCTAGAGAGAAACAGAAAAAAGTTTTTACCAGAACTAATTATACATAGAAAGAAAAACCAGACAAACATTAAGAGCCTAATATAAGAAATTAAATTCATTAATCACAGCAACAATTTAAAAACAAAGTAATTTCATATTACATAATTTCACATTTATCACTTGCTTGTTCTGTATCACTTCAGAGGAAAGTACATAATCGCAAATTCAAATTTCGCAATCAACTATTTTTTCTCATAATTGTATTTGAAAATTATACACAGTCATATGACAAAATACAAAGCTAAGCCACCATTCACAATGCTTAAGAAGAAACTCTCTTTATGAGTAGATGGCAAATACAGGATGTCTTTAATTTTTCTATCCGGATTATGTTAACTATCAGCATAGAAGGTACACTAGTCTATTTAAAACATAAATCCACTCCTGTGAAGGGGTTCCAAAATTCTCATGTTCCTACAGACGACTGCCAAACAAAACTTAAATGTCACTTTTATCTTAAGACAGGCAAGTTCTTATCATCACACAAAAAAAATCCACACCAAACACACATTCCAAGTAGCCATATATACTCTAAGGTACTCTGCTGTAGGGGAAAAAGCGAGGATTAGATGTGGAGATTAAAACTAATCAGAAATGTCCCCAGTTGGAAGACTAGAAATTTAGTAACATGAGACAAAAACAGCAGAGAGGTCAACAGTTTATTATGATCTCTCTCTCTCACTTTACATACAGATATATAATTAATGTATATATTCAATGAACAGTAGGAAAAACAAAAATGGAGAAACCAACCAAACAAAAACAACTGGCAATAATCACAATTCAGAAAACAAAACAAAACAAAAAAACAAAAACAACAAAAAAACCCCAACTATTTTTATGTCTTTGGATGCAGTGACGGTGGTGGAGCCACAGGGGGCTGATGCACCTCAGAGGCACAGAGGTGTAAGTGCTTTACAGCCGCCACCATGGGGTGCCTCTCAGGAGCGGTCATGGGGTGAAACAGCTTCTCACAGGCTGGGCTGGTGGTCCCAGGGTACGGGAAGAAGGATGAAAGAAGAAAAAGGGCTTGGAAGCCAGCAAGTGAAACACGTGGCCACTGCTGCAATCTCCCGCTGCTAGGATGAAAGAAAAGGCAGAGACGATGGAGTGCACCGCATGCAACCTTGATCGTCGCTGCTGCTGGCACCGCCCGCATCTCTCTCTGGCCAAGCCCCAGGGAGAAAATGGCTCCCGCGCCCCCTGCTTTTAAAGTCTCTGTTTCTGTTTCCGGGACACTTGGTGACCCCTTATGCATGGAGTATCCCAGAGGCATTTTGCACAGTCGCCAGAGTCACCCTGGTCATTTGGGGCTACCAGGAAACGTGCTTGCCCCACAGAAGGGGCTGAGGGACGACCCCGCTGCACGGCGCCTCCCACTCCAGGTGGCTGCTGGGCGCCACTGCTGCCGCCCCACCGTCGCTCGCTCCCAAGCAGCACTGGTAACCAGCCCGACCCCGAGCTGCGGACGAGCACGGCAGTGGTACTGCCCCCAGCCCCATCCTGGCAACACCACAGCGGCAAGTGTGGGCCGGGTTGGGCGGGCCAGGCCAGCCCCGCATGGTCCTGTCGTGCTCCGCGCCCACGGCCCTACTCCGGCGGCCTCCTCAGCAGGAGGCGGCCCCACACCCGAGCCGATGCCGGCATGGTCCCGAGCAAGACGTGGAGGGCTTGTCCCATCCCGTCGCTGCCTCCCCCACGGGACGGCGCCCACCACCGCTCCCTCCTCAGGGCTGGCACCCAAGGCGGGGGAGCCCACAGCCTGCAGCCACCCCTCTCCCAAGCAAGGGAAGGAAAAGGAAAAAAAAAAAAAAAAGTTTTGTCACCCCCTTTAACAATGCCAACCCATGACAAGACGGTATCCAAGACATTCATGCAGACAAGTATTTCATAAATGATATACCAACTCCTATTTCTATGTCATCTTAATTCCTTAACTGTTTTAAAGACTTATTTCAGCATTCTGAGTACAGTAATGAATTGAAAATATATTAAATATTTTAAAATATTTTACATCGGTGTAATCACCCTGAAAATTTCAGTTGAAATATTATTTGAGTTTATCAAACAAGCAACTCAAAAAACCTACTTAGGTCATGGGGTTTTTTAACTGTTGGATTCCTATAAATTCAACAAGATACCTCTCTTGAGAAAAATCTCAGTATCCTTCAGAAGTTGCATCTAGTAGCATCTAGTTTTATTATTTAGGTAGCACTCTCAAGCAACTACTTTTACTGTATTAACGTGTAGCAACATAAAGAATGAAAGAAAACATACATACGGGATACTAGATTTCTCTGAACAATTTTGACTGATGTGACATCCTTCTGCTTGGACTAATGAGAGTTTCTGCACATGCAATTAAACCATGTCAGTCACCTCATACAAACTGGAACTAAGCAGCAAGACTACACAACATCCAAACCATCAACTTTAACTAGGAATCATCCAACCTATTTTTCTATTTTCTAGACAAATCCAACTCTCCCTTAAAACCAGAATGAGGTATTTTTCAAATCTGAATTCCAGGCGGTCTCTTTCACAGAACTCATCTTCCCATGTTTCAAACAGTGATATTCTGAAAAGAAAGCTAAAAATGAATTCACAAGCTTCCAAAACAAGTAATCTAACCCTAAAAACAACAAAAGTCCGAAACTCCATCTCAGAATACACATTCACAAGCAACTTTGCAGCTTAAAAGCATGAATTTTCAGGCATCTGGATAATGCACTGAGCCATCTGATCTGACCTCAGCTTACTCTGCTTCATGCAATTGGATTAGACAGAGTATCCTGAGTTGGAAGCGACCTACAAGGATCAAATCCAACTCCTTTACCTACACAGGACATCTCCCACATGTCCAAAGAGCTTTGTCCAAAGAATTCTCGAACTCTGTCAGACTGGTGCCATAATCAAATGCCTGGGGAGCCTGTTCCAGTGCCCAACAGTTCTTGGTGAAGAACTTTTTCCCAATATCTAACCTACATCTCCCATGATACAGCTGCATGCCATTCTCTCAGGTCTCATTGCTGGTCACCAGACATGATCTCTTGATGTGTTTTCTAACCTGAATTATCGTATGATCTTATGAACTTGCTGCACCGTTCCACTACCTTTGCCTATTCATGTCATACACAAGCTTAACTTCTTACTGCTTTGACTGATCTCAACTGTTACCCAGTCATAGAGACATCAACCCAAAGAAGCTAGCATGAGTTCAACAGCTAAAATTGGTTTCTTTAAAAAGAAAACTCACAGAATCAGGTTGATGTTTAAGTCACACACAGCAGCATGAGGAGACAACAAGTCTACTTTTCCAAAGCACGCTCTAGTCTGATGTCTTCTTGCCTAATTTTTTTTAAAAAAATCAAAAGAAAAACTTGTCATAAATTGAGAGGTTTTTGGTTTTGCTTATTTTTATAGACACTTTATAAACTCACTAAACTGTGCAGGACTTAGTATGAACAGCAAGCATCTGGAACAGACTATTAGCATCTGCCTTATTTTGTAATGTGACCCATCAGCTACTGTGTAGAAAGATGCATGCTCAAGAGCTTCTAAATGTTTTACAGGATCACAGCCAAGTTCAGAAACAGAAGTTTCACAGAGAGCTATCATTCTATATAAAAGCAGGCAAATTCAAAGGACAGACCAGAATCTGAACATTTACAATGTTGGTTTCCAAACCTAAAAGCCCATTTTCACATTTGAACACGGCAAACATTAGGCTTCCGTTAAACTTCCATGGCATCTAGTAGACCACAGAAATATCAGACCTTAATTTAAGCTTCTAGAGAGCCAAAGCTAAGAAAGGCAAATCTGTATGATACAGAAATTCACCAGTTCTTCTAAACACATTTACCTGCTCAAATAGTAACCTATGACAGCATGTCATCTCAAACTGTAAGAACAGCAGATAACTTTGAGACTCTCAATTCACTGACTGAAGAGTGAAATTTGATAAGAAGAATTAAAAAGTGTTACTCTTTACCTAGCCAACAAGTGAACACTTGAGCCAAAGTGTAATCCTGCTTCCTCAAAACCATGTTGCTGGAATAGAACAAAGTCACTCCCTAGTTCTATAATCATAAAACACTTCTCAATAAATGCTTCTTAAAAAAAAAAAAAAATCAACTGAAAAGAACTCCACCCCAAGAAAGACACACAATAAAACACAACAAAACAAAATACAACACCAGCTCGAGCCTCAACTGGTTTTTTAGGAAATGTAAAATGCAAAGCATCCACTCAGCAGGTTACATAAATTCACAAGATAACACTACAATTGTAATGGAGTAACCTCTCCAAGCTGCTCTGATCCAACCTGGCACTGAAAGCAGGCCCACATAAATTGAGTTCCTGTGGGTATATTCCTGTTCCACACAGAAAAACTTCAAGAACAGAGATTTCAGATTCTCCAGGCAACCTGTTCCAGGATCTGACCATCCTTTCTGGCAGAAGTGCTCCTACTGTTTCATAGGAACATCCTGCATTGCAACTTGGGTACAATGCCTCTCATCCTACAAGAGTGCACCTCCACAAATAGTGCAGCAGCAGCATCTTGATTTCTGTCCACAAGCCATGTTGAAAATAGTAATAACTTTTAGCATTGCTGTCTTTAGGACTTCATAAATACTGCGTAGAAAACAGCAACATCAAATCTCAGTCAACAGCTGAAGAGCCACTTTTAACCCAAGTTGTTAGTACTTCATCCTGGGAATTATTTTTGAGTCAGAAGAAAACAAATCACCACTGTAATGTTTCAGAGAAACAGAAAACCTTCTGAGATGCCTAAAAAAGAATTAAGAGGTCTTGTTAAAAACAAAAAAAATATTAAAAGGGAAGCCCTGAAAAGTCTGTGTTAGACCAATCTTTCTCTTACAAAGACAAAGCCTACTTTTCTAAAATCTGCCACTCATGAACCCTGGAACGGATGGGAGACCTTGCAGAAGAATTCGATTCTGAAAAGACATTTTCTTAATAGCTGCCAAGCAATAAATTATTCAGAAACAACATACCAACAATGGAGAAATAAGAGGCAGTTTCCTTAAGTGCTGGAATGTGAAACCCGAAACAAACATTCAGCTAATATAAAAAAAACATCATTTGCAGAAAGATTAGCATTTTCTTCATCTTGGTGCCAGATGACATTATTTTAAACCACACTACTGGCATGGTATCAGCCTTACTGTCTCATGAGTTTTAGATCACACTAAAAGGAAGGGAGTAAAGACAATTACAAAAAGCATCTGGACTATATTCCCAATTACAAAGCAAGCAAAGAAAAACACCACACCCACAGTCATGAGAGGCTGGAAGGGGCTACGCTTATGTCCAGAAGTCAACTCATTTTGTTCATGCTTCACCCACTATGGCAGTTTTCTGCTAAGATGATCAAGTAAAAAAGTTAAGCAGAGTATTACAGGTCTCTCTATTAAAATTGCATCACCAAGACAAGCCTGTAATAAGACAAGCTTCCACCTTTCAGAGGTATTTCAGTACTGAAAACTATTATTCATGCAGGTTTCCAGAGAGTACCACCAGAGAGACTCCTCAGAAGTACAGCCTTGTCATTTATATAGACACTAGTCTGGAACATTTTGGCCTACATAAAGCATACCTCTTAAAACAGCATTTCTTTTCAGAGTCTGCCATCCAGAGACCTGAAAGGACAGAAAAATGATCTGAAAGTGAACATCTGAAATTCCTCAAAATACAGCTGCCGGGAAGAAATACTTAGCTCACTAAATTCATCTAAAGGTATTTAAGTATCCATATTAATTTAAGAGTAGAGCAGAGGCACTTGTGAGCAAGAAGAGAGAAAATAACTGTCAAAATTAGATCCTTAGGAAAAAGTAAGATTAAAAAAGATGTAAGAGTGTCTTATGAAAGAACACACTTAGACAAGGAAAAATCACTCAAAAAACTAGAGTCCTTTTACCATGTGATTGCAAAATGAAATTATTTATCTTCACAAATAACATGGAACATAACCAAATAAGCACAAACCTCAAATCATAACCTATGGACTAGACAGTGATTAGTTTGTAAAAAAACGAAAATATTTTGGATTGAACATCCACAGTCAGATGAGCAGTATTCTTAGTTTTCAAGGTATGTTTGCATGTAATTTACTCTTTGTACCTTTATCTTCCAAAAATACTTTCAAGGAAATAATTCACATTTCCAGACTCTCTAGATGTTTTCCAGAACAACATTATATCTAAGAAAATAGTAAAAACTAAGGCCTTCATTCCCTGGCTAAAGGTGATGCAATCTCATATGAATCGGTAAGTTGGACAGAAGAAGAAATTCTTCTTACTAATTCACACAGGAAACATTCAAATGTTACAGAAACAGGTCAAGAGTACTACTAGCTTCCTGTTCCAAACACATCAAAGGCATAACCTGTAGTTACTGATTTTGCTGTTATTTTGCTAACAGAATTTTAAATAAAATTACACAACACTACACAAGAATTCCAGAACTATGCAAATAAAAATCTCTTAGCAATTCCACTGTGAATTTCTTTTATTGCATTCAAAGAAAAAAAATTACTATTAACTGAAAGCAGTGCAGTTGCATGGGATACTCTTTCGTTGGAACCCACAAAACCCTCATTGAGGATGGAAGTTTCTCATACAGGCAGCAGAATAAACTCTGTAAGGCATTTGTCACTGAAAAGATCTATTTTAGCAGCAAGAGGTGAAGAACAGAGCAGTCAAGAGACACTGCTTCTGTAGAAACCAACTCAGAGCTTGACACCATTCCAAGAGTCATGGTCTTTCAAACGGGATTGTCATACACCTTCCTCACTGCTACTGCAAAAGGATAAGGTTACACTTTGATTAATTTGGAAGAAGAAAGTGGCACTCAATTTGTGAGGAAACAACAATCCAGTTGGTCCTAAATTATCACCACATTCTAGTTACAGGAGGATAATGACGCAATACAAAAGTAAAAGACAGGGAATTTCAGATCATTTTTGTACCTAGATGCTTGCTGGAGGCTGGGCAAATCAATCATTCTACTGATCCTGTACACTAATAAGTCAGTACTGAGTACTAATATTTTCTTTAAAGGATTGCTCAAGTGCTGTGAGTGCTCTTGACAATTTGTCAGATTACCAAACTCTAATTCTTGTTTGTACCACTCAGCTTTGCAAAGCAAAATGGAAAGTTACTCTTACCAGATACAAAGCCAGGACTGAAGTGAATGCCTGAAAGATTTACAAACCACTACAACCTTGCTCCAGTTTATAAGGATAAGCATACATATTTTTCTTTTGCTGAGAAGCACAATAATGTTACTTCATTAAAATGCAGAAGTATACTGCTCACAGTGGGGAAAGCCTACAGAAAAAAAGTTGAAAGTAGCAAATTTTGCTGAATAATTACAGAAAGATACTAAGGCCACACAGCACCAAAAACTGAGTAACAACGTTAGTAGAAGCAGCAGGTGTACCTCAATTCACAAGGACTATCTTTAAGGTGAAAGTCACAGCTCAAAGAACAGAGCATTACAATGGAACTTCACTCCAATCCAAAACTCAGTGCAGGGGAAAAAAAAAAAAATCAAATCTGATGCTTATGATGGCCTGGCTTACATCAGACATAAGCTTCGGACACTTTTGTTAGTAGATGAAACCCAGCAGACAAACCCAGGTCTACAACATCCTGGGTTAGCTGAGGCTGAGAAAACTTTCCCTGTTTGGACTCAGGTTTAAATAAAAAGATGTCTTTTTTTTTTTCCTTGCCACCCCCCCCC
>VXBA01000043.1:141625-166904 GCA_013399895.1 Serilophus lunatus
GGTTTTTCGGTATTTTAATATTTTTAAGTTAATTTTTTTTCTTTCCTCATAATAAATTCTTATTTTCTTTACTACCTCTGTATCCACGAATTATTAATCAATAATTTTGTCCATCAAACCAGGACATACAATGAGCTGAATTAAATTCCAGGAAAAAATTAAACTGCCTTGCTATGGCAATCAGTGCAATTATTCTCAAAGATGTCCAACTAATATTGATAAAGTAACTTTTTAAATATTAATTCAAATGGCAACTTCAAATTCTTAAATACTACCACATATTTTCAATTTGCATAGCTGTTTCCATCTCATTCCACAATCTACAATAGCTGGACAGGCCTGCAAACAACTTATTCTATAGACACAGGATTCCAAAATTGCTCCTGATACGGTGAGCATAACACACAGAATTTCACACAGAATTAATAAGGTTGGAAAAGACCATGGAGATCATCAAGTCCAAACTTTACCTAGGTTAACAACCTATCCAACATCAGTCTAACATCTATACCATACCACTAAGTTCATCATCTAACCTATCCTTAACACATCCAGGGACGGTGGCTCCACCACCTCCCTGGGAAGCCCATTCCAGTGGGAAATCACTCTCACTGTGAAAAAGATCCTACTGATATCCAACCTAAACCTCCCCTGATGCAGCCTAAGACTGTGTCCTCTTGTCCTGTCACTGGGAGCCTGAGAGAAGAGACCGACCCCCGCCTGACTACAACCTCCATTCAGGTAGTTATAGACAGCAATAAGGTCACCCCGAGCCTCCTCTTCTCCAGGCTGAACAATCCCAGCTCCCTCAGCCGTTCCTCATAGGGCTTGTGCTCCAGCCCCTTCACCATCCTCGTTTGCCCTTAACCATGCAGTTAGAGAACGAATGTCTGGTTAAAAAAAAATTGAAGTCTAATTCTCTCTTCCATCACAATGCAGCGTCGCATGGTCATGATGTCAGAGATTACGAAGAAATAAAAGCACAGAATTTGTGTTTCTTCAACTAGCTGGATTAAAACATAAAAATAGCCTGCTACTGTAATCAATTGCAATAGAAAGAAGTTGGTAATGACTGAACAGATACTGTTCCATAAGGAAATTTATTTAGCAGTGACTTACTAGAATCATATACTGACTGCAACAGATCAAAAGAGTTACAGCTAAATGAAGTGAATTAAAAAGCATCACTAGTTTAATATAAAGAAATTACTTTCCACTTTTGTAAATTTTTCCATCACAGGACAAAGTTATTACGGGTCAGAAATTTATTTCAAGAGAACAGGAGCGGCCCTTATAGTTCTACTTTCATTGCTAACAAGGTCAACACAGCCTATACAGTATTCTAAAGAAGGATGATGTAAACAACTTAAGAGGCAGGACACCTTTTCAGCAGATGGAAGAATAGAGAAAACAATATTGTGGTTGCTTCAGCCTCAGATACCAAAGTTGTTTATTTCAACTGTTGTCAGGTTTATGTTATTGAATTATTACTTTCAATGTATCAGCCACTTAAAAAAAAAAAAAAAAAGAGAACAGTGATTTTAAACATATTTGCAGTGAGAATGTTGTACTGGGTTTAGGAAAATGCAATAACAGAAGATAATCAGCCTTTCAAACTGAGTTTTAAAATATTGTAAACTTCCACAAAACTCTTCTACTTTGTATTTGCAAAGCATTGTTTAATAAAAATAACTACTAGAAACAAACCTTTCTGTTGAGCAAAAAGAAATAAAGATTAAATTTGCTCTAGCAAACTAAGTTGTGAGTACATATGCAGCCTTTTATGACTTAATCAACATGTTAGGGCAGAAGATATATCTGTGTACTCATTTTAGTATCCTGACAGCAGTGTTTCACATCTCAGTGGAATTCCTCACAAGTTCTTCTCCTCATTTCTGGGAATGTATTAACACCACCAGATGGCATCAGTATCCTAACTTCAGTGATAGGTATCTTAATAACTGAAAATGGAAAAAAGAAATTAAAACCACACATTCACTAGCAGTCTCACCCATAGAAACTCTCAGATCTTAACCATGTCCATGGCAGCTAGCCACACTCACTTGGTCACCTCAAGAGCCAGCTCCTCCCCTAGCCTTCCTCCTTATACATGCACACATACCTGGCCACTTCACCTGTCCTGGAGGCTAGCTTGGCTGGGTCCTCAGTAACTCATTCACTTACTGTAATTGCTGCCACTATGGACACACCAGCTTCTGTCTTTCCCCACTGTCTGGCACTTGGTTTTGCTCACTCCAGTCTCTCCAGTTACTGGCTGCTGGGAATACAGTTCCTCCAGCATGCAGCCCCCACTCTAGCTGCATACTGCAGACCCTTATTTGCTCCAGTTCTTGGCACCATGGATGTGTGGACTCCAGTGACCTGAGGTCCCACTTCTGTAGTTCACTCATGGCACTCATGCCTTTCTCTCCAGCTGATGGCACCCTGGGCCACCTGACTCATGGTCTGACTAGCAGTTGCTGCCTCTCAAGCCCCCCCAGTCCAAGACATACCTGCACACAGAACAAAGCACCCCTCATCCCGTAAGGAATTAGAAAGGCATTTAAGAAGGTAACAGAGATTGCACAGATCATACACTGGGCACAGCCAGTTACACGTACTGACCAGCCAACTATTAACACAAGCCTGACCTTCTAAATCCCTTTGCTCCTCTGTACCCATATTTATTCCTTCCCAAGTCACCTGCTGCCACAACTAGTGTGGGATAACAGCCCAACTCTTATAAACAATGTAACATTCTCCACTAAGTTTCCAGCCAATCTCAGTTCCTTCATAATTGTAATTTTACAACACCGGTTTAAGTTAATTTCAATGAATCATAGAATCACTAGGGTTGGGAAGGATCTTTAAGATCATTGAGTCCAACCCTTGCCCTAACACTGCCAAGCCCACCACTAAACCACAGCTCTAAATGCTACACTACAGGCCTTTTAAATACCTCCTGAGTTTGTGACTCCATCACAACCCTAAGCAGCATGGTCCAATGCTGGACCACTCTTTCAGTGAAGAAATCTTTCCTAACATCCAATCTAAACCTCGCTTGTAACAGTTTGAGGTAATTTGCTCTTGTTCTGTCACTTGTTACTTTGCAGAAGAGGCCAACCCCCATGTGGCTACAACCTCCTTTCAGGTAGTCGTGAAGAGTGGCAAGGTCCCCACAGAACCTCCTTTTCTCCAAGCTGAACAACCCCAGCTCCTTCAACCACTCTTCATAAGACTTGTGCTTCCAGACACTTCACCAACTCCACTGCCCTTCTCTGGACATGCTTCAGCACCTCAATGTCCTTTTAGAATTTAGGGGCCCAGAACTGAACACAGAACTTGAAGTGTGGCCTCACCACTGCTGAGTACAAGGGGGTGAACTCTTCTCTGGTCCTGCTGGCCACACTATCACTGATACAGGGCAGGATGCCATTGCCCTTCTTAGACACCCGGGCACACTGCTGCTGACCAGCACCGCCAGGTCCTTTTCTGCCAGGCAGCTTTCAAGACACTCTTCTGCAAGCCTGTAACATTGCCTGGGGTTGTTGTGACACAAGTGCAGGACCCAGCGCTTGGCCTTAATAAGCCTCATACTGCTGGCCTTGGCCCAACAATCCAGCCTGTTCAGATCCCTCTGCAGAGCCTTCCTTGCTTCTCAGCAGATCAACACTCACACCCAACCTGGTATCATCTGCAAACTGACCGCGAAAGGTGCATTTGATCCTCTGTAACAGGTCACTGATGAAGGTGTTAAGCAGAACTGGCCCTAACAGCAAGCCCTGGGGAACAGCACCTGTGACTTACAGCCAGTTGGATTCATTTCCATTCCCCATCACTCTCTAGGTTTGGCCATCCAGACAGCTTTTTACCCAGCAAAGAGTACACCTGTCTAAGACATGAGCAGATAGCTTCTCCAGAAGAATGCTCTGAGAAAGTGTCGGACTCCACTGAAGTCCACATAAACAACGTCCCCAGCTGTTTCATCATCCACTAAATAGGTCACTTTATCATGGAAGGAGATTAAGTCAGTCAATCAAGATTAAAACTGAGAACATTACAAGGCCTATATCATACAGTTATCAAATTGCATTTATCTTTCATGAAGGGACTGGAAAGTCACCATATCTTACTGGAAAAAGCTAATGTCAATACCTATTTTGTTTTTACATATCCCAATACTTGTCTGTTTGGGGTTTTTTTGAAGGTGTGAAGGAGGAAGTGGGGATGCTGGGGTATTTCACTGTTCTTTCACTGCTTTCCTTAGAAGGTATAACTTGATAAGATGCAGACAAGTTATTGATTTTTTCCCAGTATCCTGAATTACTGGAGGCTTGCGTCAGAGGTACTGTCTCCTGGCATCAAGAACACTGCCTACAAAACACATTCACAAAATCTGAGTCGCACAACCGAGCAAAAGCAAAGGTGGAATAAGAACAACTGCACCAGTTCCAGCACCTAAAGCTCTAGACTGCTATTGCATTTCTCCCCTTGAAATATTCTAAGTGTATCTGTTTTCAGCACAGTTTTGAAGAAATAGCAAAGAAAACAAAAAAAGTAACAGGACAAAAAAAATACCCTATGTGTAGACAGCAAGTAAAAGCATCTCCAAGACATACATCTCAAAAATTTTAATTCATACAAGAGTACTACCAATCCCACAAGAATTCTAGAGATTCTTTTTAAAAAAAACACAAAGCTTATGATTCTAGTTTTAAAGTGACTATGTGAGTTGGTCACTGAAATGGCTGTTCTGGTTTTGTTGTTTTGGTGGGTTTTTTTCATGTCTAGTTTTGGCTGCATAATAGACAAATGAGTGAGATATATTTTTCTCTCTCTCCTTGCAACCACCTGGTGAACTAAGCAAGCTCTGTCTAAACACCTCTGTAGTAAAACTTCCTACACATAGTAAGTATAACTAAATCTACAATATTGCTCCCCAAAAGACTGTTTCAGTGATGAGCTTTACATTAGACAGATTTTTAACTTAGCAATTCTTTCTATTCACTAATCATTTCACAATCCTCTTCCATTTTTAACAATTTATTCATGATCAAAAGACAAAGAGTAGATAAGTCAAGCAAAGTATGAATAATGTAATCTTTAGCCAACTTATTTGCAGATATATTTGTCATGTTAGTTTAGGGAATTTGGTTCATTATTAATGGTAACATCATCTATCAGGTAATAAAAAACAAAAAAGGAGTCTTCAGTATCACACCACTTTCATGAAAACACCCTCTGGAAAGGACCACATAGTATTTATTTCTTTAACTGTTTACACTGAAGAGTACTTTGCTCTTTTTTGAGGAGACTTGCGTAACAGGTTAAAGAGAAACCACTTTGGGTGTAGTCATACTATTACTTATAGTTGCGCTAGGTGGCTTAAGAAATGTTTACCTCAAAGCAAAACACATTCATTTTTACGGATTTTTTCATGGATCTCATTCATTTCGGTGTAAGAGAAAGACAGCACTGCTAACAAATGACACACGAAAACTGACACAAATGTTTGAGATAAAGTACAAGCAACAGTCAGGGCATAGTAACATTAAATATACCCACTTTCTTTTTATTTACTGCACTTACTTCACTTTTATGATACAATGAGAGACTGATCTGATACTTTTCCATAAGACACCTCTTTCTGTCCACAGAAAATGAAATACGCCATGCAGTAAACTGTCAAAACAGCCCAAATTTCTGTCATTAGTAAGAGACATAACAAGGAAAAAAATTATTTCAGTAAGAAACAGCAATGGAGTTGAAGTAAACTGAGTGACCCAAAATTGAGTTCCTAACCCGCTTGACACAAATTTTGATGATGTTTTCTGTCATTTCATTTTGCGGAGAGAAAAGAGGAACATCAAACACCACCTTCTCCCAGATGTTACAAGAATTAATTTTCTTTAAAATTCACAATATATAAGTACTATTAGAATGTTAAATATATTAAAAATAAAGTAAAAAAACCCAATCAAGCAAAAAAGCCACAAAACCACCACCAACAAAAAGGAGACAGTCAATCTCAGTTTGTCAACTAATCTAAAAAAATCTCAGTTACTAGACATGCATTTACTACCAGGACTGGATACAAAGACATTTTAATATAAGGTTTTATTTAAATCTTTTCTCTTATACTTAGCTTAAATTTATAGAGTCTTTATTAAAACAAACAATATCAGTCCTGAACAAACTATTTGCTAAATTTTAGCTAGAAATGGTTACACAATTGATCTCTGTCTGCAGCCAAAGAGACATACAAATACACAAATTATCAGTTAGTTTTCTTTTTTAACTTTTCATCTGACAATAGATGCTTATAGAGCACAAAATTAAGGAAGGTATATTTGAAAATGAAGTGATTGTAATTTCTCTAATAAAATCAACTAAAGATAATAAACACCACTTTGTCCATAAAGTGGCAGAAGACCAAAGAGTTGTAATGCACAGTATTCTGCTCTACTTTAAAAAACACATGTACATCTTTACTACCCAAAACATACTACCCAGAACCCTGCAAAGATGGACATTGTCCCCATACTGAGAAGTCATATTTCATTTTCACTCACATGTTGAGTTTTATTAGATTTGTTGTATATTTAACTCGTAGTAGCCATGATTTAGAAGTATAAAAACCCCCATGCACAGTGCCTTCCATCCAAATATGTGAAAGCAGAAGCTTCAAACATTAACAATATTTACCATAGCCATAATCAGATAGAGATTAACCCAGAATGTATCATGGGTCAATTTCAACAGACAGAGTCTGCTGTCAGTGCACTTTTGTAAGCCACTGGTACAGCATCTTCTGAAATAACGTTCAATTCTAGATTAACACACTAAGAACGGCATGAAACTGGACTGGATATCCGAAAGGTTTACCACAATTGGAAGAACATAGATTGTGAATGAAAAAACTCTCTTTCCTATATTCAGCTACCACATCCTGGTCTGAGAATGCTGTATGACTGCTACTTAAAAAGAGAAAACCGGAAGAGTTATTTAAATTAAAAAATACAATGTAAAGAAAACCCATGCGTAAACTATGTAAGAATTAAATCTAGGAAGGCTTAAGAAAAATGTTCCAAATGATTTGTCACAGTCTTACTCTTCAGATAATGTAGAAATGTACTCAGGCACTTTGTTTACTTCCTTAAGAGACAGTGGGAGATGGTGGAAACAAAAGCAATGTTAATGAAATGATCCAGACAATGTTTCAAGATTGTACAGTTTCTCCAAGATGGAGCCCATGATACAGTAAGGTCATAGCACACTCAGGAAAATGGTAACAATGTGTTTTTTCTTCTGCCAACTGCAGATTAAAAAATGCAAATGATGTCATACCTTCAACTCTGATTTGCAGCACAACCACTATTAAACCTTTCTTGTAAAGACCACTTATATCATCTCCAAATCTGTGTTATACAAGCCCACAAGAGTTTTGTTGCATGACTATGTCATGAGGAAAGCAAATGAGACTGCATTGAATATGTATAAATGGGAATCCAAAAGAGCATAGAAATGAACCACCCTGCTTCTATACAGCAAGCTGGAAACAGATTTGGCATTAGCTGGCTTCAGCTCTGAAGGTGAAAGCAAATACAGCACAAAGAAGCCTAAGACTAAGGTTTTCCTGACATCAAGCAATGATGATTAAAAATTGCCTTATATTAATATGCATAAAGCACCAATATTAAATCAGAGCTGGCATTTTTGAAGGTTCTGTTTAGGAAGAAGAGCAATTAAGAGTGAAAAATAAAGACAACGGCGGATTTTTTAAAGTAAGAAACGCACTAAATGCAACCTGGCCTACTTACTTGATAGCTTCCCACCTACCACCACAAGTGTCAGCTCCAGTGTGTTATTCTTCATATCCTTCCTGCTCCAGTTTTTCCACTGCCTCAACATTTCTTACAGTCAGATAAGGGATAAATATGTATTACATCCACACAAAACATACTGAAAGTGTAATTAAGGAAGAGATCACATTCCCATAATTCAGCAATAAGAAGCCTTTCAAGTGGTAACAGATGGTAGGCACCTCTTATCAGAAATAAAACTTGATAATAAACATAAAGGAATACATTATATAAGAAAATTTTTATAGGTACTTTGGTTTTTTTCAATCAGAGTATTAACTTAAAAAGCTACCTTAAGTGCAGTTATAGTGACCTATCTTGAGATTATGAATTACAATACAGATTTCATTGTCAAATGATGTCTTATCCTAAAGTCAATACTCAAAAGTTTTTGAAAGTAATTCAAAAGACTGCTGCTATGTTACAAAAGAAAAAACATTAAAAAAAAAAACAAAACTGGCTACTGGCAAAAACACTCATGCTAGAGAAAGAAACCTTAATTATAAATATTATATATTCCTGTAACTAGCAAAAAATGTTTAAAACACAAGGTTGATTCAATTCTCAGAGTACTTTCAGAAGGGCTTCTTTTTTTTTCCTGTTAGTTTACTAAAATGTATTAAGATATTAGAGTTTGGGGGTTTCTTGTTTGTTTGTTTATACGGTGGTTTGCTTTTTTGTTTCCAAGTAGGCATCTCAAAAGAAGCACAGTACAGTCCTAAATTCTAATGATATGAATACATAAGACCAATAAGTTAGCCTCTAAACCTCAAAAAAAGGGAAAAAAAGTGATTAAACATTTCTAGGTTTCTTCAGTGGCATTTAAAATGGCAGTGAACATACTACCACAAAAATACAGGTATGTTTAGTATTATGAATTTCTGTAATTTAAAATATCCTTTTCCTATATCAACCTTTTCTGTATCAGGCACTAGGAGGCACCTAGCAACCCAGTCAGATTTCAGATGCAAGATACTGAACCGCATTAGCACAAGATTCTAATGAGAGGGATCAAATTTTTTTTGAACTATACTGAAGTTCTGCATCTTGGGAGGAAAGACATCTGGCACAAAATCTGCAATGAGCAGCAGCTTGTTTGGAGACTTGCAGACTGAGAGCATATGAGGTGGCCCTATTGCAACAGCAGGAAAACTTTTTAGTTCCATTGTACCTGCACTGCAAGCTGTTAAGGGAAATGGGACTCTTTCATCTTCAACTCCAGCCTCCTCAATTGTTCACTCCTTTTAACCTCTGAGACAAGTAATGTAGTGGGCAAAGTAGGAGTCAGGAACAGAAAGACGGAGGGAACAGAGAAAGCAAGACAAAAAGAGTTTGAAAACAATAAAACACTTTTAAAACTAGGTGTCTTACACTGGTTTTGGCTGCTCTGCTTGTACTCAGCAACACTGAAATTAACTTCTGTGTGTACTTAACTATAATGTCAGTTACTACACTATTAGGCCCATTTAGAAATTGGATGAAATTTTATTACCAAGAACTTTATGCCCTTCTTTTGCACACTCCAATAGAACCATCTCAGGAAGAAAAAAATATTGAATATAAAGAACCATAGGACAAAGAACTATCTTCTGTAACTTTTGCACTCGTCTGTTAATAAGGAGGGCAGAGTTTTTAAAACTCACTTGACTGTCAGGTGTAAACTTCTACAGTTTGTACTCAAGTTCAGCCAGTACCTCGCCCTCCACAAAAACCATTTTCAACAACAAGCATTCAACATACCTATCTGAAATCACGTTATGGTAATGTAAGCCAGTTCCACTGCCAGCTCAGGCAGCTGCAGGATAAGCAGAGAAGAACTACAACAGGATAATGAGGAGACACACTGCCTCAAAGCAGATGCTTTATGTAATAATAGAAAACATAAAGGAATCTCACACATTTGTAATATAATCCAACTTGTAAAAGGTGATTTAATGGCCTCAAAATTCTAAAACATCAACACAACTAATTCTTCATCTTTATTTTTGGGGATCTTTCTAAATCAAATGGACTTACTACTGTATGTTCTTTATTGTATAATATCTTATGCGCACAAAGTTATTCTATATAGACTAGTAAGGCATACATTTAAAATACAATTTAGTTAATTAAACTTTCATTTAGAAAAGCTTTTATAGATTACATTGTCAGTATATTTCCTTCCAAGAAAAAAATTCTATTGCACTTTACATTAAAAAATGTTTTTCCTTAAATAACACCTAACTCTCTCCACTTGCAGAACTTTAGAATTTCATTACTATATTGTTCAAAGCAGCTCTTAATGTAGCCCCATTAAAACATCTCCCAGACAGGCAGTGCTGTTCCAAGGCTTAGGGATGCACTGGGAACAACTCATAAATCTGTGGATGGTCTTCTGTTGGACTGCTAAATCCATTTATTCATGGGAAGGAGAACTTGAGAACGAATGCTCAAGGGAAGCAGATGCATTGCATGGTGAAAACTGAACTTTGTTTGGCAGCAACATGTCATTTAGCTCGGCTCCACAGCCTGTGAAATCACTTCCTTCAAAACTCTTAAGTAAGGTGCATTCCACACATCTCTTTCAATTAAAATTGTTTGGAGGTTGAGTTAGTCATGACAGTGTCTTGACAGTCCTCAGAACAAATTATTAGGGCACAGGAGAGTATCTGTGCTACAAGAAGTTACAATTTTATGCAAGAGAGCTTGAATAAAAATGTCTGACATGGGCAGATTTTATCCTACTAAACATTTCTGCATTTCTCACAAAAAATCAGTAGTTTAATTATACTCTTTACATTCTGCTATTGTGCTGAGGGTACAAGATCATTTCCAATCAACATGCCTTTACAACCACTGATAAAACTGGGAAGAGATTTTAAAAGTGTCAAAGTTCTTAGTCTTTAAAAATATTATAAAAACAGCATTATTGCAGGCGTGAGCTTCATTTCATTAATGAACATCACTACGACCTTCTCTAAATAACATCTGGTTCATTAGCAGAAATCAAAATCACTGCTAGAGGCAGCAGGCTTGTAAAGAAAACACTACCTTTAACTTGAGTGCTATTCCAAATTACATGTTGACAAAATGTTATGGCCATATTTGTCAACCATTGGAAGATTATGTTCCAACATCCTCCTTGTTGATAATTTAGAGATGTAAATTAGAAGTCATTAAAAAGACACTTTGTTTCACATGGACTAAAATGAGACTAAGAAATCCTTGACTTCCAATAATTAAAAGGAAATCAAAACCAGCTCTGAGTCTCAGGAAGAAAAAAAAAGTTCTTTAAAACCAAACCTTCAGTGAGATTCTACCACCTGAACCAACATCATTTTTGAATGTTTAATTTCCATACACTTCAGAGAAAGTAATTTAAGGTCTTGACCACAGCTGAAATGAAGTACAGTCTTCATTACAAAGTCTTTTGCAGAACAGATAAGCAACTCAAAACACCAAGTGACTTTCAGTTGTCATTTGAACTGAGGATGTACATTTGCAGATTGCTGTATGACTCCATCCATGCAAGATAACAAGGGCTAGAAAGGTTCACCATGAAGAAGCAAGAAGCCTTGTGGACCTGTGCCATCAATTCCTAAAAAACTTTAAGCTTTTGTAATCTTTGCCTTCCTCCTTCCCCTACATGTATTTAACCTCTATTGTTGAAAAATTCTAATCCTACAATGAAAACATCTAGTTACATAAATGTTAAATGCAATTCTACCACCTGAGAAATCAGCCACAAAGACAAGGAAAATGTGTCCCTCTAGTGAGTAACTGTTAGTACTAGGACTTGTGTATCTTTCACCTGAAGTGGTTACAGATCTCTATCGGAAACAACAATTTTCCTTATTATCTATTTCTGAAAATGAGAAGAATCATCTTATGAAAATATAACTGTCACAACACAATTCCTCTTGGTATTTATTAAAAGGTTCAGTCACATGACTTCACTTATTGCTGCAGATACACTGGCAGATCAGTAAAATAGTAGCTGTCAAACTAGAAATCTGTAGTGAGAAGCCAGGATCTGCCAGCGGGTAGAAAGTAGGAAGGTGCTACAATTTATCTTAATGCACATTTTACCACCAATCCTTTTTTAACATCCTCATGTAGTTTAAGCCCAGGTAACAGTACTTGGTGGTTAATTAATCCAAACAAAACAAAGATTTGGAAGAACCTGAAAAACTACATATGCATGCCCTTAGTTAAAAAAATTCAGTGACAAAAGCTTTCAATTTCATGGATGTCTCCAGTAATTGCCTCTGTGCTGCCACAGGAGAAGATAAGCAAATGTTGCCAGTATTGCTCCGTTACTTGCAAATGGTTAGCAGGTATTCTGTATGGTTTCTGGATTCAAAAGTATAGACAGTAACTTACATAAAGTTAAACCCATACATAAACCCATGTACCATACAACTCAAATGATAAGAAGCCTTATAAAATTGTTCTTTTGTTCCTGAAACCCCAGGAAAGCTTTAAGATGTGCTCTGCTCACACTCCTTCCATTGGTCTAACATTCAGCTCTTTCAGATACAAATTGCAGCAATGATGTAATATTACTCAGTCTACTCTGAACTTTGCTGCTGCAGCTTTCTTACCCCAGACACAATCCTCACCTCCACAAATACAAAAACAAACCTGATAGTCTGCATTGTTTATTTACTATTAAATAGTATAGCAAGATTTTAATCAACAGAGCACAAAAGCTATTTTTATTCCTACCAAAAGCTGTTCAGTCCTTCTAATGCTGCCTTGCAGCATTAGATTCCCTCAGTTCTCAACTTGAATCTTGAAACACCAGCTCTGAAAATATTTCCCACCTTCTCTTCCTCTCTCAAAACAAATACAACTGTCAAAGTGAAAACACTGAGGAAGGGTCATAAGAATACAATACAAAATCAGGATCATGTGAGCTTGGACTTACGAGTGTCAGAATAAAACAAAAGCACTAAAGTCTTTGTGCTGGTTTTGGCTGAAGTAAAAATAATTTTCTTCACAGTATCTAGTATGGGGCTGTGTTTTGGAGTTCTGCTGAACCCAGGGTTGACAATATAGAGATGTTTTTGCTCTTGCTGAGCAGGGCTTATACAGAGCCAAGGCATTTTCTGCTTTTTGTGTTGCCACACTTTCAAGGAAATTGGAGATAGATGGGAGCCTGGGGGGAGACACAGCCAAGGCAGCTGATCCTAACTGACCAAAGGGATATTCCACACTGTATGACAGCATGCTCAGTATATAAAGTGGGGGGAAGAAGAAGGAAGGGAGGAACATTTGGAGAGATGGCGTTTGTCTTCCCAAGTAACCATTACATCTCATGGGGCCCTGCTCTTCTGGAGATGGCTGAATACCTGCCTGCCCATGGGAAGTAGCGAACTAATTTCTTGTTTTGCCTTGCTTCTGTGCGTGGCCTTTGCTTTCTCTATTAAACTGTCTTTATCGCAACCCACGAGTTTTCTAGCATTTGCACTTCTAATTATTTCCCCCATCCTGCTGGTGGGCTGCATGGGGCTTGGCTACTAGATGTGGTTAAACCATGACAGCCCTTTTTCTGCACCCAATGTGGGGCATAAACGGTTCAAGATAAGGACAGAATTGATTGGGATGTACTACATTGCATTTACAGCTGTTAATGCTGTTTAGCTAGTAACGAGCAGGCTCCTGTGCTTGTCAGGGGGCTAGCTTTCCTGACTGTGTATTATGAGTCTAGCGCTTGTTAGTGGCTGTTTATAACTTTTGTGCTGATCACTGAATTGTGCCTGGGAATGTTTTGGTAACAGCCATGGCAATGCCCTTTGGCTGGCAGGTGGGCAGGGTGTTGCTGATGTTTTGTGCTGCTGTACTGGGCAGGCTGGAACTTTAGTCTGAATTTTAGCTGAAGGGACTGTGACATATGAATGAGTTCACAATGGAGGCGAGATCCACCTGCAGCCCATGGAGGACCCCATGCTGGAGCAGCTGGATGCCTGAAGTAGGATGTGACCCTGTATTTCCCATGGCAAATCTTTCATTCAGATACCATTCATTACATGTGACAAACTGCCCTTGAAGATAGTGGACAGTCAGTCGCAGTGCTGAAGGCTCAAAAGACATTTCCATTAACTGCAGCTTTCCAGAAACTGTGAGACCCTAATTCCTCAGCTCTGCAAAAAACCCTCAAGGCCATCTGTCCTCTGCAGAATCAAGGGCAATGAAAAAGCACTTATCAACCTTATAAAGGGAGGGGAAATACAGTAACCTGGACAAACCAAGCCTAGCAGAACTCTCTTTTTCTCTCTTTGTACCCATGTAAATGGCACTCAAACAGGCCTCACTGTAGACAGCACTTAAAATGAAGAGTGCCATCAGAGTGACAAAAGTATGCTTGTGGTAGAAGAAAGAATAGTTGAGAGGAATTTGGAAAGAAATGGACACATTAACAGGTAACAGAAAAGAAAGTGAAAAATAGTGATTAGAATGAAGGAGGACTACAAAGACATGGCAAAAAAATGCTGCACTTATGCAATAAGCACAAAAAACATTCCTCCAATACAGTAACTCTAGGTTTTCAAGCTCTGATCTTATTTTGACATGCTGACCATACCACTTGTACCACAGTAAATCAGAATAGGAACATAAAGAGTAGCCCTGAACTACTGATATTCCAATCCAGCAACAACAATTTTTCACCTTTATAACTTTTAAGCAATTAGATGCTTTATCCATTGGATCCAACAGACAGCACAGGGGTTTGAAAGTATCTTCTACCAAAACAGAGAAGACATTTATAACTAGATTTCCACAGCGATGTCTCTCACATTTCATATGTTCTGACTTTGTCTTAGTATGTTTGTATTTGGGATCAGTCCCATTTCAAGACTAAAACGTTCCATTCATGCTCAATGAAATTATGACAGACGTGAACCCGGCATCCCTGAAGTTTCCTTAAGTTGCAATGTGCGGTCATGCAAAACAACTACTACACTTCAAAGTCTGAATGTTTTCAAACAGTGTTTGAAAACTTCTGTAAAAATTGTACCTTTAAAGTCCTCACATTCCATTTATTTTCATTTCCTTGTCATCATGAGATCCAGTGTTCTGCACTCATTTAGGAATGGAAGGAAGAAGTTAAATGTCTAGCAAAAAAAAAACAAACATGCATTATCTTCCATGATAAAATGACAGTTCATATTTGAAATTATCAAAGCTTTTTCTGTTTTGCTGGGTTTTGGTTTGAGGGTTTGTTTTGTTTTCTTTCAGGCTGTTGGTTTCTTTGTGGTTTTGATTCTGTGTTTCATTGTCACTGTTGCAGTAAGGGAAGATAACCAAACTTTATACAGTGAAAAAAAATCTTGACAGTTAATCTAATACTGTGTCACAGTTCAAGAAAACCTCATAGCACATATGGAATATCATTCAAACATTCTAAACTTTGCATTATTAACAAGTAGTTCTGCAAACTCTAATCCAAAAGGAAAGTGATACTATTACAACATCACTATTTGGTTTGCAAACATGAAACTGAAACATGATACTGATTTAAGGGACAAGGACTCTAGTCAGAAAAACCCAGTGGAACAACACCATCCATCGTGAGAGGCTTCAGCACTTACCACTGAATTCTTTGCTGTGACCTAATCACTGCTGTTACGTGACATTTGCCGGTTTATTTAAAACAGAGAAAATTTGCTCAGCAGTAAGCAGGAGCTGAAAGGTCTAAATTACTAAGGCAACAAAACAGTTTCACTGTGAGGCTAGTTTCACTTGTGCAAGGGCCTTGACAACTTCATTTCTGCAGTTTTAGACATTACCGACTGCAACTGTCCACGCCCCTTGCTGGAGAAGGCCATTCGAAGCAAAAATTCCTTACACATCAGGTGCTTAACAGTACAGAATATTAGCACAAATCACCAATGAAGCCAACTTTATGGCAGCACAGGATTAATGTAGCAGAAGAGCAAGGAGAAACTCCTCAGAAAAAAAGGCAGGTGTAATGAGAGCTAGATCCACCAATTTGCCTGACAGACAAAATCCTCAAGTGCTATTCTTACAGCATATATTAGTAAGATCTCTCAAAATGATAGTCTGTATTTCCTTCCTTCTGTTCAGTAAGACTTATAGTCATGAGTAATCAAAAAATATTAGCTACATTGCCAAATACCAACTGCTTAACTGAATCCCAGAGAAAGTAAGCAATTGCCAGTTTCCCTTACTACAAGTAACTCAGCACCTGCGCAAGTAACTTAACTGCTGCTGCAGCTCTCACAAAAGACTCACACACTCCAGCTATCAGAAGCTTCCCTTTCCAGATCTGCCCATAGTACTTGTGCCACACATGCAAGCCTGTCTCTCATCAAACATGTAGAAGACACATATTCTGTACAGCAGTTAAATAGCTCCTCCCTACCTAGTCTTGGTAATGGTACTCTACAATCCATGGAACAGTTTAGTTTTAGTCCATGAATGAGCTGAAGACACCCTCTGCATTTAGATTGTTCCACAAAAGTCCTCAGAGCCCCCTTAAAACAAGGCATTGCTGTCAGCTTTTATAGGTAATGAAAATGGCTAGTGCAAAATAAGGTGGAACAGAAACCAAATAACTAACCAGCTGGCTCTTGTCGACTCCAAGTAGAAAAGACAGCACTAACAGACAGGTGAAACAAAGTAAAAAACTTCCTAAAAATAAAATCTGTAGAAGAATTGAACAGTAGATCAACATGTTGGGTTTTTTTGGGGGGGAGGGTTGTAAAAGAGACACTAATGTGGAAAATTAGTATGAAAGCAGACAAATAATGACTGAATGGCTTTTATGCTGCAAGAAGTCATGACAACATTTCACATGGACATAACAATTCTATGACATATTGTGGAACAGAAAAGTTCTGCAGTAGAAGACCAGAAAGCAGCAAATTGCAAAGAAAGCAGTGGCAAGTCTTCTATTAACTACAGCTTTTTACACGTATCTTTTACTCATTCTGTATGAAAAGGCACCCACCATTATAAACATCAATGGACTTACAGAATGATCACAGAATTGATAATTAGCATTCATAGAAACAGCTGTTACTAACAAAACTATTCAGCTGCATATTGATACAAACTATTCAAAAACTGTAGGGAAGAAATATTCTCTGAAAAGGCTCAGCCTAAACAGGGTCTGACAGTCCATGAAAGGAATAAGTAGGTAAATAAACACTCTCTCTGCTACTTATCATAGTAATTGCATTTCAGGTATACTTCAAGTCTTCCCCTAACAATTTTTAAAAGCAGAATCGTTTTCATAGACCCTCACTGCTTCCTACAGCAAATTCCAAACACTAGATGGATGTGTGTGACACATGCAATAAAAAGAGAAGAGAGTCTTTTGGTGCAAAGTATTAACCACTTCAGCCTGCTAGTAGTATCTACAGGCTTGTATTTGGATCTTCTCCCTTTGGTTGCAAATCACCAGGAACTGCTTTTGGAGATTGAACTGCCATAAGGGAAAATCAAAATAACTTACCAGCATTAATAAAAATGCAATAGTTTTTTAGATAGATGATATCTATGCTGACACTGTCTCTCTCTCTCTCTCTCTCTCCATTCTTCAAAACACAACTTCATAAATTTCATCACAACAAACATGCATCAGTCGAAGTTTGGCTGACAAGGTCAGAAAGAAGCATGCCGCGCAGAGATCTCCATACAGCAAATCCTGGGCACCTGAAACATATTTTGTTCTCGGGATTTACCACATGTAGATCTCTTCATGCTTGAAAGAAGTCACTTCAGAGGTAAAACAAAAAAAAAAGCTCATTCCTCTAGTTTTGGATTAGAGCTGGGAGAAGGCTGAATTTTAGAGTCTTTTCCATTTGAATGCTAAAATTGTCAAACTCTGCAGATGGTGATAATGGATGAGTAAGTTGAAAAAAGGTTACTTATTATGGGAAGCCATAAGTGGTTAAGGAATCTGGGGGAGAAGCAAAAGCAGTTCACTTTTCCTTTGTCTTCACTCTTGCAGTGAATATATCTTACAGTAACATCAGGCCTAACAAAGGAAGCTATAGAAGAGGATTCCAGAATCTTTTCACATATGCTTATATTCTCTATTTCCTCATTCTAAAGATGAAATAAATGCCTGTGACACTTTCCAAACACCTCCAGAATTCCTATTCACTGTCAACTCATGTTTGTGATTGGTGAATAAATGCCCTGACAGAGCACTGGCTTTGCAAATCTACCTGAAGTTCCACTATGAGAGTCATCTGACCCATTTGGCAGAGCAATGGAGGGAGGAACTGAAACATGGGGACAATACCTACTTTTCCTTCCCCAAGGAAAGAAGCAAAAATAATTCATTTGAAGACCACAATCAGTTTACATACTTGATCACAGAATAGCTTATATATAGAATTAGTCCTACACTTATTTTCCTCCCATGGCAGTCAGTAAATAAGTAAGGCGGCCAGGGTAAAATATATCTTTATGGAACGAGAAACACATGAAACAAACAAAAACCACCAAAACCAGAAAACAAAACAAAGCATTATCCTGTCTGTATCTGCAAAACTTTGTCCAAATTCAAGCCATTTTTAGTCACAAAATCATAATCACACAACCCAAGAGCCATTATTGTCTAGGAAAAATAGCCTTACATAATTTGAGTAACTGCTACAGATTAGAGCAAACAAATTCTGAATTTCCAGTGGTAACATCTAAGATTATACCTAAAATATTACATTAAAATTACTGTAACTAATACAGCAGTTTTTACACTTATATACTTTGAAGATAATAAAATGAAACCTTCAAGCACCGAGATTCACTTAATACCATATAGACCAATATGCACAGACAGCTTCTGGTAACTTCTACCAAGACTTGAAGGAATCTGACAAGTAAGGTGAACTGAAGAAAATTGCACCACCACCTACACACAATCCTTTTTACCTGATCTGGAGCCATTTACACCACCTCAGATGCGCACCCATACAAGTCTAGGCTGCTTTTCTTGTGGCCAATGGTCAAAGAAAGAAGGATGAATGAAGCATTTTTTTAATATAAGCACAAGTCTTCTGAAATTGTTGTAGAGTAACCTGATCTTTGGAAGGGTTTCTACCTCATTCTGGTCAGTCAAGAAAGAGAAGTACAAGATTAGAAACATAAAATTAGTAAATTGGTATGCAAATAAACTACTTACTCTGGTGCCACATGCATAATGCCACTACTAACAAGTATATTTGTTATTAAAAAGCCCATTTCGATTAAACTCCTAACTTTTGGTAAAATAAGGTATTACCACAGTATTTCAATGACAGAAAAAGCACATACAGATTTTTCAGGGGAAAAATACAAAAATATTGGTCATCTCTCTGCAATCTGATCGAGAACAGTATAAGCATAGATCAAAGAACTTTCCTTTGCCAAGATTTTAACTAAAAATCTATGAAGTAATCATCATCTTATGGCAACCCAATAAAAAAAGCAAAATTGATTAAAACAAAATTGATTTAAGATGCAATCAGTTTAAGGAAACTGCTATAGGAAAAGATAGTTTAATTATGTATTTAATTCAGCAAATTAAACAAATCCACGCTAATATTAATAAATTCTTAACTTTTTTTATCTCTAAGTCCACGGATTTCGCTCAAGTTCCATTTTGAGTGTAATTTTTTTACTACTCTCTTTCCACACCAAAAAACTTTTCCACAAGGGCAGACTTTTGCACAGGGCAAGAGCAACTTGCATTTGTGGATAAGAAATTTCAAGTCAGCATTTAACAAGTGGTGGCATTGTGCTTGCTTTTCCCTAAAACAGATTCAGCAAAATTTAAAAAATAGACAGTAAACAACCAACTAGAACAGTGCCAAGGAAAGAAAGTGATCACTTGTAGCCTTGCAGCTGGGAGGGACTTTCTGAAGTGCAGACAGAAGCCACTAGGCAGGCACTGCACACTACACCTTAGAAGAAAGGAGTAACTTCAAAGACGACAAAACCCCAACATTTCAAGCATTAAGAAGACTGGTATGAATACGGTGTGTTAGCACTTTACGTGAGCAAAGAGTACTAGAAGTATCTTTAATAGATACAGATTTAACAAAAGCTACACTTCGAAATACAAATGAAGAATCAGGCATAGGTATTTTTAGCAGTGCATGATTAAGTACTAAAACAAGTCCATAAAAAACTCCCTTACCTCTTCCTATTTTGAATCCTGAAATTAATATCCAACTCCTTGTGTCTAGAACATAGTTTATATTTTAGGGAAAAAAATTAAACAAATTCCAGTTATTATCACAATGGAACAGTATGAAATGCAATCATCTGAAATGCAGGAGTTAAGATCCCAGAGGATTTTGACCTTAGCATCAAGACAGAGTTCAAGCTTCCAAACATCTCTATGTCCAAATGATTTTTGGAAGAAGTCACTCTGAAGGAATAAAGCATAGCACTATGTTAAAAAAATAAAAAATCCCATTCCTTAAATTTATTCTACAGATTGCCACTCTTTAGTATAACAAATGAGTTTTTTATAATTAAAAAAACACATTTTGTCTAATAAGTAAAAATTTGGCAATATCCTTTAAATATGTAATCTACTGACCCATGGCTTTTACGATGCCAATCTGTGTACTCAAACTAGTAGTTGAGATACAACAAGAAATGTCAGAGATAGCTGCTCATAAATACAGAATATATAACTTAGCCAGGTGTATTGTCTTACAGAAGTTGTCTTTCAGCTTGTTCTTTCAGGTGACAAACTAGAAAAAAATGTACAGCACAAGACATTACCTGAAAATTCATCAAACAACTGCACTGAAATGTTTTCATGAATGACATTTATGATTATGAACACTAATGTTTGCATGTATATTGCAAAAGAACAACAGAGATGACCTATACCTGTACATCACACACAATTCACACAAAATTTGCACTATATCTATAATAACTGTTATTACTGGATTATAATCAACTGAAGATAGTGTCATACACTGGTTATGAAGAGAGCAAAAAGAATTCTTAAATAAAAGTGAAAAGCTTGATATGATAGCCTTATGCAAGTCAGCAGATAACATCATATTCACTCTGATAATCTGAAAAAATAACTTTTCCTCTCTTAACTGAGCAAATACTGCACAGCATGTTAGCACTGGCATCAAATATACTTTCTATATTAAATCAAAATGAATTTATGCTATTCACAATAAGGACAGACACAGTTTCAAACAAGGATCCTTATTGCTGCCAAAACATGAGCTTTTTTAATGCAGACAAAGTTCTGTTATTGTCAGTTAAAAGGTCAGAATACAAGATGACAGTTATCTCTTAAGATCAACCCAAATACATACCTGTAGGCATAATAAGGTTTGCCACCTTGCAGAGATGGAAAAGAATAACTAGTTACCAGCAAAACTACAAAAAGACTCATTTCCACACTTGTGTATTTCACTTACAATCCCATCCTGCAGATCACATACACCTCGATTTTCTCCAGTTCTCATTCACCCTTACTTACCCCTCCTCCAACCACTTCCTCCAATGGCTCCACCAACTCACAATTATGATTTGAAAAAGAGGCAGTCATATCTGTGAGAACAGCTATTTTCCCCCACAAAGAACAAGTAACCTGAGCTCACCATAGTTTGTCATTCCTCCTATTTTTAAATGATCCATACCACCTCCTACTTTTGAAAAGTACATGTTGTGTTTGTCAAAGGAATAAAGAGACCCTTTTCCTACCTATAGTTTAAAGTTCCTAGTATAAAGCATTGCTTCGTATTAAGGAGGAAAAGAAAGAGGAATTAAAAAGGAGAACTCGCTGCTGTTTATTGCTTCCTACAACGCTGGCTCTCCCATATGATTGCAAGACTTCAGGTCTCTGCAGTAGCAAACTTCAATCAAACTTTCAATAGCAAGTAAGGCTTTCAGTCTCACTAGTTCTTAACCACACTGGGTATTTCACTTTCCCACTCTGTGGATTTAAGCATAGGTGCACTTATTCTGTAAAACGAACTTGAGAAAAATCTGATTTTTAGTCCATTAGTGGGGCAGCAGCAACTGACACAAATCCAGCAGTAAGAGCAGCTCTGCCAAGAAGGACTTGGGGGTGTTGGTGGATGAGAGGCTGGACGTGACCCAGCAATGTGCACTTACAGCCCAGAAAGCCAAACATGTCCTGGACTGCACCAAAAAAAAAAAAAGCAGGGTGGGCAGCAGGGCAAGGGAGGGCATTCTGCCCCTCTGCTCTGGTGAAACCCCACCTGGAACACTGCATCCAGCTCTGGGGTCCTCAGGACTGGGAGGACATGGACCTGTTGGAGCAAACCCAGAGGAGGGTCACAAAGATAATTAGAAGGATGGAGCACCTCTCCTATGAGAAAAGGCTGAGAGAATCAGGACTGTTCACCCTGGAGAAGGCTTCAGGGTGACCTAATTGCAGTCTTCTGTACCCGAATGGAGCCTACAAGAAAGCTGAAGAGGGACTTTTTACAAAAGCATACAATGGCAGGAACAATGGAACAAGGAACAATGGGTTCAAACCAAAAGCAAGCAGATTTAGATTCAATATTAGGAGGAAGTTCTTTACCGTGACGGTGGTGAATCACTGGAACAGGTTGCCCAGAGAAGCTGTGTATGTCCCACTCCTGGAAGCATTCAAGGCCAGGCTGCATGAGGCTCTGAGAAACCTCATGTACTGGAAGATGTCTCTGCCCATGCCAGAGGGTTGAAACTGTATGATCTTTAAGGTCCCTTCTAATCCAACCCATTCTATGAATTTAGATAAAAGCAGCAAGGATTTTTTTTTGACTCTTTAGAGCAACTACAGAACAAATCACTGTTTATAGTGTTTCTTCTGTTAGCAAAGAAACTGTGTTACATATCACAATAGAAAAGGTTATTTCTAACACAGAATGGCTTCCATATATTAGCTATAGCTATATTAGTGCAGTCCTAATACAACAAGCTTACACTTCAAAAAGGGAGATGCAAGGAACACAAAAGTGTAAGTTTACCTCAAGACAGAGCTTCAAAATAAGTCTTGTATAAGCTAAAAGATATGAGCAGCTTCTGCCTGGCTTTTAACCTACTGCAGTCAAATTGTCCTGAGCAGGTTTTCCTCTACACTTCCTTTAAATATAACAGCAAATCTAATCTAGCAAATCAGAGAACTTTCAACCATCATTAAACATCTTTACTAGCAATGACAATAAACTAGAGTTTAGATTAATAAACACTCAAGAATGTCAACAGTCTTAAATCCACTGCATCTCCAAACACACTATCAACACAAGCTTCCATTTAGTAATTGTAATTCCACACCTGTGCCTAACAGACAATAGTTACAACAAAAAAATAGAAAAAATGTTTCTTGTATAAGATGTCCTTACACTTCCTTGCAAACTGGTATCCTAAGACAGTGGCTGAAGAATGAAACACTATCAACACACATGATTTTCAGAATATCATGTCCACACCCACGTCACAGGTAGTATCTAGATTAGAGCTTCAATGGAAATGCTTCTACTTCTTACATTGTTTCCCAGAGTTCTGGAATTTAATCAGTCCTGGGAGATCATATCTGTCAAAAGCTAAAAAGGCTCCCCCACCACCTAGATTAAACAGCCACAAGGGAAAAATAAATGCAAGCTATTAAAGCAAGTGTAGAATGGTTCTTGAAGAAATAACTTACCTTTATCTCAAATACAAAGTTTTTTCCTCTAAATCACACAAGTAACTTCACAGGAGAAGTAAGAGCAGGACAGCTGCAGTGACTAAAAGCTACACTTTACAATCTCCTAGTAGCAGAAATCTCTCATAGCACAGTAATTAATTTCTGCCATTCTAGGCATTAGTATTAGTCTAGGATAATTACAAACTCTAAATTGACTTTATTATAACATTTACAAGTGCCAAGTCTTGATTTTCCATGTTGACAGCAGAGTACCAAGATCAAGCTGGCCAGATCAGCCCACAGAAAGAAATCAAATAGATTTTCCTCAGAAGGTGGTTTATGAAATGTTTTATTTCCAAGCTTTTTTTGCAGCACACCTATGCATCTCCAGAAAATCACCTGACATTTTCTAGTGCATCCTACACATTTTCACCAAGTACCTTTGGTTCTGCACAGGTTCTGTATTCTCTTAAATGCATTATAAATTATCAACAAGTACAATTCAAAAAGAAATAGAAATGCTACTAAAAGAGTACAAGATTTCTGTTTCTATTCACTTTGTTACCAAATTTACAATTTTATGAATTGCAGAACACCTTTTTGAGATACATGATGAGTATCAAGGTTCAGTATTCTCATCTGACTTGCCACTAAAAGAATAAACACAAAAATTCACAAGTATTATACACAAGAATTTTTTAAAAGCACACTATGTAGTACCAAAGAGACTCATACAAACATATTTAGCTTATGTCTAATTCATATTGTATAAAGGAAACCAATCTCCAATGCAAGAGACATAGATGGGATGCTCCTTAAAGGCTCAACTCATCTTTTTTTTTTTCTTAAATTCATATCTTTTCATCCAGAAACTTAATTCTTCTGTAAAAAAAAATTACACTGCATTATTTTGAAAAATACAAAAAAAAAAATATGCTTAAAATGTTCCAGAGCATATAAATGTAATAATTTCTTGAACTGGTCTCTCAGAGGCATGTGCTTCATACAGAAAGCAGGAAAGGGCTAAACTGATTTGAGAGAAAGCATGCACAGACTAAGTTTTGTGACATTGAAACAAAAAAGAGAAAATTCAAACATATGAAGTAAAAACAGAACACTCAAGTACTTCATAACCCATAGTAAACAAACCTGTGAGCATTACTAACTTTGCAGCATTATAAACTTTCCACACAGGACAGTGGATACCCAACACTTCCAGACTAAAAGTGACCAACTTGAAAGGCCAAATGTGACAATACCATAACTCACTAAAACACAGTGCTTTAGAAAACAATCAGAATTTTTTTAGTATTAAATACATATACACGTATATACATGTGTGTGTGTGCATAGCTATGTTCTTGGACCCTAAAACAATTCAAACCACCAGCATTCTGTATTTTGCCTATGAGTACCAATTAATTTCCGATTTCTCACGGCATCGAATCCCAGATCCGCAGCACAGGACCCACACACCCGCAGGGCTGAGGTCGCACACCCAAGGGACGTGTCCCCTCTGTTCTCCAGCGTACTGGAAACGACATCTCCGCCCCTGCCTTCAAAGACACCCTTTCTGCCTAAGCCGTGGGGTTCTGGAGCCTTGGCCAGACCTCCCCACACAACAGCCAACTCCCCCCGCGGGTGCAGGAAGGTCGGGGACGGCGGCTGTCGGAGTCTCCTTTCCCCTAGCAGCCAAGAGCCACCTTCCCCCGGAGCAGGGACACGCACCAAGACCGGGACAGCGCTGCCCTGGCTCACGGGAGGGGCCTTTCGGGAGAGGAACGGCACAGAACCGCCACCC
>VXBA01000044.1:0-35497 GCA_013399895.1 Serilophus lunatus
ACAGCCTCACCTACCCAGCTGGCGCCTGCAGCCCCACCCGCTTGCCCTTTCTGCGCAAACTGCCATGCTAACTGCCTCTCTGCAACACCCTCTCTGCGACACTGTTTGCCTATTCCTGTTTGCCTATTCCTGTTTGCCGCACGCTGGGTCACCACACTCCCTATGAGCCCCTAAGCCTTAAATACTGGAGCAAAACCCTCAGCAAGCACTTGCTTCCTGATTCCTGTCTCCGAGCCCAGAGACCAAAGTTATGGATGTCCCATCCCCAGAAGTGTTCAAGGCCAGGCTGGATGGGGCTTTGAGCATCCTGGTCTAGTAGAAAGGTTCCCTGCCCGTGTCAGGGGAGAATAAAGTGATCATTAAAGGTCCCAGCCCAGTACCTTGAGTAGAAACAGTAATGAATGGTGTCCATCAGGGGTCTGTCCCAGGACTGGTACTATTTTGTGTCTTCATGAATGACATAAGCAGTGGGATTGAGTGCACCCTCAACAAGTTTGTACTAAGATTACACTAAGGGAAGTGCAGTTGATTCCCAAGAGAGAAAGATTGCCATCCAAAGGGACCGTGGCAGGTTTCAGAAATGGACCAGTGCAAACCACTTGAAGTTCAACAAGTCTGAGTGCAAGGTCCTGCAATCCTCAATACTAATAAAGACAAGGAGGTGGGTAGACTTAAGAAGAGCCTTGCAAAAATGTATTTGTGGCTGCTGGTGAAAATTTCACATGAGCTGGCCAAATACTCTTGCTGCCCCAAAGCTGATTATATCCTGGGCTACATTAAATTAAGTGTGGCCCCCAGGTTGAGGGAGGAGATTCTGCCTATTCTGCTTGCATCAGACCCCACCTGGAGTACTGCATCCGGCTCAGAGGTCTTCAGCACAGGAGGGACATGGACCTGTTGGAGCAGGTCCAGAGGATGGCCATGAAAATGACCAAAAAGCTGGAGCACCTCTCCTGTAAGGAAAGGCTAAGAGAGTTGAGATTGTTCAGTCTGGAGAAGAGGAGGCTTCAGGTAGTGCAACCTTTTAGTTTTTAAGAAGGGCTTACAAAAAAGGTGGAGAGAGGCTATTTACCAAGGCCTGTAGTGACAGTACAGGGGGTAATTGATTTAAACAGAAAATACAGTTAGGTTTGAGTATACAGAAGAAATCTTTTACAGAGGGTATGGGGAGACCCTGGGATGGGTTACTCAAATGTGAATACCTCATCATTGGAAGTGTTCAAGGTCGCATTTGATGGGACAATGAGCAACACGTGACGTACAGAAAAGTCTTTTCCTGCACCGTAGGATTTAACTAGGTAATCTCAAAAGGGTCTCTGAGGTTACCTAGATGAGATCTAACAGAAAGAAAAAAAAAGTTGTATTTTAACAAGTATCTTCTAAATAGGATTTTCTGTGCTTTATAGCATTATGGATACAAATATCTTACTTGTTGCCTTCCTTTTTTAAAGATGGTTGCCACTTACAAAGAAGCTTCATAAACAGATATTGTTGCAGAACAGTTAGATCCCTGAAGAAGAAATTAAGATTTGCCTGTCAGATTTCCGATTCAGTACTGTAGATAATAAAGCATTAATATAAGTCTTAATCAGGAGGAAAAATGAATAATGGAAAAAGATATGGTGAAAGAATGGAAGTAGATTATGAACTTTATATTTGATCTGTTAACCATGTAAAATCCTCTGGACTTGTTCTGCGTCGTTCTCACTCTAGGAGACTCTTGCATCATGTACAGGCTGCAAGACACTATCTGGTGGTATAGATGGGCTAGAGGTTGTGTCATGTGTTCACCCAGGGCAAAACTGAAAGCATTACCAAAACATTTATGTACTGAGTTTGATTTTATCTTGTTGTAGAGACTTACCAATCAGTGACCCTACAGATCTGGTGCCATCTTTGACAAAGCCAGTTTTCACCTATCCTTTCTGTCTGCCTAGGAAGGAAATGCTTTTATTTGTTCTCAAATAGGTGTAAAGGAAGAGGTGCATGTGTTTTCAAATATCTAGGCTTTTGAAATCTCTGTTTCTGGTAAACATACTTTGTACATAGTTCCATTTTAAGAAATAAGGAATGAGATTGAAGATGGAGAAAAGAGGGAAAGCTAGACTTCTGATTTTTACTCAACGGTAGAGTACATGTCTACAGACTCTTGGAGTTTGTCAAAGTATAGAGTTGCTTTCCAGGATATAGTTTTGGTGGATCAGACAGGTGCTACTGTGCCAGGCAGTGTGCCTGCCTGTCTCTAGTATATGACTGTCCCAAATATAAACACAGACTTTTTTCTTAATTAACTTACGGTATAATTGGTTGTGAAATAAGATGTGATTATCCTGCATTAACACTTACATTTGGCTCTTTTAAGTCTGATTATTGTCCCTTTAATGCTTTATAAGTGAAAGGCATAGTCCTCTAGAGTCTTTATAGCAGTGTTCTCCCAATGGTACAGAATCCCACCAAACTGCCTGATGGTCAGAAACAACTGTAATGCCCTTACTGGATGGTTTGGAAACATAAAAGCAATTTCTTAGTTAAAAGAAAATTAGGAAACATTTAATTATATACAGCATTTGTATTTTTTTCACCTTTAAAAGCAAGTGTAAATTGTTTTGGTGCTGTCTTTGTGAGCTAAGAAAAGAGATTACCCCTTTATGGATATGAATTGCTTAGAGTTGCAGTAAAATCTTTTTTGCAGTCAGAATTTAGTTTATCTCTGTGCTTCTGGCTTACTTCAATTAAAGGAACTCCCTTTCTCAAACTCTTTCATTTTGAGGATGACCGATATGAGGTGTGAATAAGTGCACTGAAGTATTTCTTAGGTACCTGAAAGTAATTCTGAAATAGTTTCCAGATACAGAGTGGAATTACTGCTATTCCCACAGAAGATTCTGAAATGCAACTTAAAACATCTAGCTTTTGCTGCTTGTTTTGAACACAGGAGGTAATCAGAGAAGTAAAATACTGGTGGTGTGTTTTGAAGAGCCGGTCTTGATTTTTATACATTAGGTGGAGGATACTAACTGATGTCATAATAGAAAAAACATTGGCAGTAGATTTCTCCTATCCTTCTTCCTATTCTCCTTTAGCCCCAGGTGAAATTATATGTATATTTCCCTTGGAGTCAATCTTGAAAGAATGTTTTTTCAGTCTTCTCTTACCCTTTTTTTTCCCTTTGTCTGGAGTAAAGCAGGAATATTCACAAACACAGTTTCTAGTTTTGCTGTTAAATTTTAACGATGTAAGGGTCTCTTATGAGCAGAATAAACTGGGACTCAAAAAACAACGTGACAATTAAATGTTTAATTCTTAATGAAGTTTATGTTCACTTTCTATTACAAAAAATATATTTTGTGCTCTTACAATAAAGTAGTTTGAAATTTAATGGACCCTTTGAAGGTCCTCTAGCCCAACTGCTCTGCATTTAGCTGGGACATCTTCAATCAGATCAGGTTTCTCAGAGAGCCATCCAACCTGGATGTTAAGACCTCCAGGGATTGGGCATCCACTACCTCTCTGGGCAACCTGTTCCTATGCATTACTATACGCATTGCAGAAAACCTTCTTTCTTTAATCTAAATTTAAATCTTTAATTTAAATTTAAATCTTTCTCCAGTTTAAAACCATTACCCTTTGTCCTATCACAACAGGTCCTGCTAAAAAGTCTTCTCCCATCTTTCTTGTCTTCCTTCTGGGTAGGTCTAGTGTTTCTGTTCTTGACTTTGGAAGATAAATGCTTTGTACCTCCTTTCTTATGCACAGGTTCCAAAGCAGAAGACAGAAAGCAAGTTCTTGTGCTGAAAGGTTCTGTTATTTTGTTACATTTTTGACTACTTGAGCCAGTAATGTAAAGTATTAAGTGCATGTCCTTATGTTCTGGTAATGCAGTTTCTTTATTTTGTAAAAACAATTCTCTTTTTCTAACAATTTCTTTTAATAAATCATTACATTTTTAATAAACCATGTTTTGTCATTTATTGGTAGAATACAGCCACCTCATATGCAGAAGAGGAAGCTGATATCATGATTAGAAAGTTTTTTCTAGTGGTTATAGTAAAGTCCCAAAGTCTTACAGGTTTCTAATCAAACTTTCTGTGCTAAATTTTTTTATTTTCCCACTAAGTTCTTACAAACATGCAGTTTTCTTATTTGGTCTTGTAGCAGTCAGAATTTGCAAGTAGGGTCTTTACTGCAGTAATTGGCAGGTAACGCTTAATATTTAAAATCCAGGCATTTCAGATGTCATTACCGCTGGAAATGCTGATTCCTGAGGGTCTAATAACAAGCTTGAACATCGTAAACATAACATGCAGCATTATTTTAATTCTGTCGTTTCTATAAATTTGTATATGTTTCTTTTGAATTTTTCATATAAAAATGAAAATATTAAAATATTTATGAAGACTATGGGGTTAGTGATACTTTCCGTGCTTGACTCTCTTTTGCGATGCTATTAATGTTGTGAAAGTTTTCAGTACATACATAATTCCAAAGCTATGTTTGGAGCATGCACATAGTCTTAAATTTAAAAGAGTTGGTTTGTTCAGGCATATAGAGAAATTAAAATATTTCTATTAAGTGTTAATTTAAGCATCCTTTGTTGAAATTCTAGGCATGTTTGCAAATAAACATGAGGCATAAGAGTTACACTTGTGTCAGTCCAGCAGAGTGATCAGGTTCTTTTAGATGTGGCAGACATCAAGCAAAAAATCCAAATCAGCCCTAAACAAACCACTGTGAAGAAATTCAACTCTTTCCCAGTCAAAAGCAGTGCAATGAGGAGGACTGGAGGAATTGGGATCAAGCCAGACGTCTTCAGGCCACTTATCCCCCTTAACATGCATCACATTCATCACTTTAACAGGCTGTTTCATTCGACCCTAGTAAATGATGCCTATACATATGGTCATTGGCTGTCATCTGAGGCTGCAGTTTTCATTCTGAGAACTTACTCTGTTTTGGTTTTTTAGCTGTACACATTACCTTTTATATATAATGCTATCTTTTGAATTTTTTCTTCTATCATCTTGTTCTTGCATATTTCCTCTGCTGAATTCTTCATGGCTGCTCATAAGTAGCTTGCTAACAACCAGCAGAAGCCTGCTTTCCCCTTTCCTCACTTCAGTTTGTTAGAACCTTTCCTTTTTCCATATTCATCCCAAAATAGCACTGGGATGAATGCAGTGTCTTCCTATCTATAAAAATGTGCTAATAGTTTGGGGTTTTATGTCCTCTGTTAGCTACACATAATGCTGGTCTGGCTAACTCAGGAGGATATACATTTGCATCTTTTTTTATTAATTCAAGGATGAAAACTTAAAACAGCCAGTCGATTCACTTAACTATTGTTGCTGATTGATTTTCTCAGCTGCTACAACTATTGTCTCTGTTGTGTTTACTTCAACTTTCTTTTTAATAATTGCTATCAGACACTCTTAGGCTCATCCTTGAGCTTCTGTGTTGGGTTTGCATGGGAAGGTACCAGGACGGTACAAGAGTGGCTTCTGTGAGAAGCAGCTAGAAGCTTCCCTTGTGTCCAACAGAGCCAATGCCTTTTGGCTCCACTGGCCAAAGCTGAGCCCATCGGTGATATTAGCACCTCTGGGATAACATATTTAAGAAGAGGGAAAAGATTCTGCACAGTAGCAATTTCAGCCAGAGGAGAGGAATGAGACTGTTTGAGAGCAACAGCCTTGCAGACACCAAGGTTTGTGCAGAAGAGAGAGAGGAGGTGTTCTGGGCACTGGAGCAGAGGTTCCCTGCAGCCCAAGGTGAAGGTGATGATAGTCTGAGGCAGGCTGTGCCTCTGCAGCCCGTGGACCCACACTGGAGCAGGTGGATGTGGCTGAAGAATTCTGTGGTCCTGCTGGAGATTTGTGCTGCTACAAGTTTCCTGACAAGACCTGTGGCCCCATGAGGGAACAGCCCATGTCAGAGGAGGTTTGCTGGCAGGACTTGTGACCCTGCAGGGGATCCATGGCAGACCAGCCTGTTCCTGATGGATGGCACCCTGTGGAAGGGATCCATGCTGGAGCTGTTTGTGAAGAACTATGGCCTCTGGGAAGGATTCACATTGAGAAGTTCAGAGGACTGTCTCCTATATGAAGTACTTCACATTGGAGCAGAGGAAGAGTGTGATAAGCCCTCCCTCTGAGGAGAAAGGAGCAGCAGAGACATGTGATTGCCTGACAGCAACCCCCATGACCTGTCCCCTTGAGCTCCTTAGGGGAAAGGAGGTAGAAAGAAATTGAGAGTGAAGTCACACCCAGAAAGAAGGGAGGGCTGAGAGGAAAGTATTTTAAGATTGTCTTTATTTCTTACTATCATACACTGACTTGGCTGGTAATAAATGATGTTTTTGATGGTAATTGGTGAGTGGTACCTCCCTATCCCTCTCTGGACCCAGGAACTTTTGATTGTATTTTCTCTCCCCTCTTCAGTTGAGCAGCTTTGATGGGCACCTACTGTCCAGCCAGGGTCAACCCACCACAGCTTCATGATAGCCCATGTCTATCTCTAGAGAGCCTTCTCCCCTTGTAGCAGGTCATTGATAAGTCATAACATGAAGTGTTTGGATTCTTTACATTTTCACACTCAAAATGAAGACTTTCATATAAGTTTTTAAATTATTTTTCAGTGATTCCAACATCTTCTATATTGTAGGTCATGCAGGAGTGTCTGCCAGCATGATGAAGAAAAGAACTTCCCACAAGTAAGTTGTTCATATTTTACTAAAGTACAGCTGTCAGTAGCTGCAAGTACTGTTCTAGAAATATATCTGTATTGTTCCACTTACTTCGTTATTGAAAATAATGTGGAATAATACTCAGTCTGTACATGTGTGTAGAGTCAGACTTTTTATTCTTTCAGGGGGTGATAGGAAATAAAGCCCCAAATTTAAACATTGTATGAATGCTAATATGATACTTTCCTTGAATACAATTTTTTTAATTCTTTCTGGAATCTATAGAGAAGGATATATAAGCCCAAAAGTAGCCACAGGCACTGTAGGATGTCTTTTTTCTGCCACAGAGTTCATGCATTGTCACCGGGTCCATAAAAACCACAAGTTATGCTTACTGATAACACAGTCTGAATGTAATCTTAGATATATCTAATCATGTGCGCACTGTAACTAGTTTTGGAAAAGATTTGTCATTTCTTAAAAATAAAGAATACACAGAAATACTTCTATAAAAAGGCTGCTATTTGTGTGTGAAGGAAGGATACCTGCTTTTGCTACACTTTCATGGCATGTATTTTTCCATCTACAACATTTTTAAGTAGTAGCAGCTAAATATTGATGAGTAGCTGTTTGAAAGTAGAGGTAATCTCCTGGGTATAATTGATCTTAGGTATCGTATCTGGCTATATTCTTCTCTGGAATCTAAGCTGAGTAGGTGTGAAACTGATTAAAATGTTACTAGCTGTATTTGAAGTGTAACATCAAATAGGGGTGCATCAATCTAAAGGGATTTGTTCAGCTGGTGTATTTTTTCATGATTAACATAGATAATCACTGCTGAACAGTGTTTCCTGTTTCTCAGAGACAACACCTGATGTAAAAGTACTCTGATCCTTTCCACCTTATCCAAGACAAGCTATCTTCCTAGAAGGCAAAGAGAAACATTTATTTATCTAGGGGCAGGTAGAGATGGTTAAAATTTAATTTCTCTTGTTCTCTTTCAACCGCTCAGAGAAAGGAGTGTATGATGGGAAGACTATCAGAGGTGGGTTGCCTTTTGTACTTGAGGGTGGCTAGATTTGTCTTTATTGTTGTGTTAATATACAGTTATTTAAATAACTAAATAGGCTGTAAATTTGTTAGAATAAAGGCTTTGTGGAACACAAGAAGTTTTGATCCTAGATGACTTAATTTTGAGGCATTTAACTTTAGCATCCAGCTTAGCTTACTATTTAGTAAAGGTTTTTTTGTACCCAGCCAAGATGATTTCTTGTGTGCTGATTACTGACTTGTCTAAGAATGAGGCAGAGTAGTAGAGAATTGTTTATATTTACAGTCTAGCACAAATGAGTAGGATACGAATGATGATGTAATACTGTATGCTGATGCTACTCTGAGCTGATTTGAGAGACTCTGAGTTAGTAATGTCACTGATTTAGTTATTTATTTAGTTATTTCTCATTTAAAGAAAAAGCTTAAGAAGCCTACTGTCACTCAGAGGCCATTGAGGAGATTTTAAACCAGCTTCAGAAGGTTTGCTGCAGAGGAAGGAGCAAGGCAAGACTCAATGATTGAGGATGTGATAGAATGAGTAGTATAAATGAGCCTTCTGAACTCTTCTTTCCTAATGGTAGTTAACTGTTGAGCCTTTTGGAGGTGGTTCCCATGGATATAGGGCAGTTCTTCCCAAGTGCTCTGTCAATGGGTAGCGCTGATCTCTGCCAACATGAAGCTGACCTCACTGGCATCAGATCACTCAGTAAACTCCCAGATCTCATTCTTTCCACCCTTGATGCATAAGGAAAGAATATAAGAAATAGTATGAGTGTGAAAATCCTTTCTTTATAAGCTCCCTAGATTTCATGCAGTTGGCAATTCAAAGACTTTGAGGTGCAGGTTATACGTGCAATTTATTTTAACTGCAAGTGAACTTAAACGTTTTGAAATTTTGATCCCACTTTAACAGAATTCTTGGTTTCTGCAAAATGTAGAACAGAAATTTACAACTGAGTGATGGCTTTTGTGGGAGTACAAAAACTATTAAAACTTTTGTCTTAACTGTAAATGTACATCATAGTCTAAATATTGTGAAAAGTGGTTGTTAACAATTCTGTCATTGCCATTCTGCTTCTAATGATAGGCTGTAATAAGATCACACTTTTCTGCTTAGCACAGTGAAAGACCTGAAGGTGTACTGGCCGCTGCTGCTGTACAGCTTTCATGATGTTTTATAGTTTTCCTTCCAATTTTTCAGTTATATGTTTTTTGCATATCTGAGGGGTGCAGTTTTCTTTCACCCTTCTGGTTTTTCTTCCCTTGTGATGTTTTTCTGAGATGAGATGATGAGGAAAACAAAAAACAGCCAACAATTAAAGTGAAATACACAGCTTTATACGTTATTGTTATTCTCCTTTTTATAAAGCTAGTTGGTCTTTTAAGCACAACCCTCTGGTAACAGTTGATTTTTCTGCTGTCAGTCCTGTGCAGTTGTGCACTATGTTGGTTTACCTGGTAGCTTCTGCCAAATAAAGGTTTGTGTGAGGACTGTATAAACACAGCTTTAAAACGTGGAAAGATTTCTTTCTGGCTGTTAAGTCTTTAGTATCTGGCTATGATAATGAAACTTTTTCACTTAACTAGGTTTTACTTAACAGCTTACAGCTGCAAGATGAAGAAGAGGATCTGAAACTTCTGGGAACTGAAAGGCCATTTACGATGAGAATGTGTCTGATGTGTCAAGAGCTTTTTCCAGGACTTGCTATTTTCTGTTTCTCCTGACTCCCATGTTTTACATGTCTAATTGTTATCTAGCCTTCAAGAGCAAATCTCTGTGGAATTTTAAAGATAATTCTAATGAAAGAGAAGAAAAAAATTGTGTTGGACCTTCTGGATATAGCATCATAGAAAGTTATGAGTATTTGTGTTACTTGGTATATCACACAGTTGAGGAAAAGGAGAGTTGGTTACTTGATTGTTTTACATGGAAGTACATTCTGTGTTGTTTATTGATATTTAGGAACTTGAGCTTGCTTGCATACCACATTTTCCTTAGTAATTTACTAGTTTGAATATCTCATTTCTTACAGTAGGAACCACTGCAAAGTAGAGCGAGCAGTTGTTCAGTAGTACCACCTTCAAACTAAAATTTGAACTGCAAGTACACCTCGCGGGTACTTGAATTGCAATTAAATTTGTAATGCATTTTGCTCCATGAGGTATTTTAAATGTAGTTATACATTTGAACTCAGTTATGTTGTCTTTGTCCATATTTTTTTTAGAATGAGTGAGAAACTTTTTGCCTTATTGTTCCAGCTGAAACATTGCAGTGGATCATGCTTTGTAGGCAGAAAGTAAAATTGACTGTGAGGTTGACTATGTATAGTACTACAGTCCTTCTCAAAAATGATTAAGCATAAACTGCTTAAATTAGATAAAACAATGTCAGTTCTGATTTTTTTTGTCTCTACTTGTTTTGATTCCCTTCAGAATGGAGCAATGATTCACTAGAGCTAACTGAATTAATTGCATACAAAAGAAACTCAATTTTATTATGCCAAGGACTGATTTTGTAATAGTAAGCTATTACTGACACTATTAGAATTAGAAATACATATATGAATACTGGAGCAGAACTAGAATTTGGAAGTGTGTTCTAGTTTTTGCATAAAATTAGAACCAGCTTTCTCTTTACAGTAACTCCAACCTGTAGCACTTACGTGTGCTGTCAAAGTTAGGAATGCAAAACTGCAGTTTGATCTTTGCTATCATTTGAGCTTTTCAAAAGAGAAGTTTGACAGACCTTCCTGCTAAGATCTTCATGGTGAATTAAAGCCTGGAGGTGGGACAAATTGCTGAAGAAATACTTGGTTCTAATAGTTACGATTATATATCTAGCATTAAGCATTCCAATATCATATACTGAATTCATTATTCTGAAAGACCTCTTCCAGGATTTTAGTGGTATAATTGTTATCTGTCTCTTTTGTATCATATAGTGACTTCTGAGAGATCATTCATGGTTCCTGAAGACGTTTTCCTTTCCTCACCTTCTCTAATATAAGGAAGAATGTTTTTTTCTGCAGCTGGTTCTCTTTTAGGTGTTGCTTTTAAGCATGCATATATGTGTGCATATATTACTGCCATTGGAATTATGTGTGGTACACATAGTAGCCCAAAAATTTATTTTACATCTAGTTGACATTCAGGAATATTTTGTGTACTGTTGTAGTGTCCTTTAGTTTCTTCCATTTGTGTTCAAAATTGTCAATTTATGTTTTTTAATAAATGGATAGAAGAAAACTTGTATAACACTTTCAGTGACTTGAAACTGTCAAATAGCTTACATTACAGTTGATCAGAACAGCAGCTGTTATTCACCAGAGGGAATTGCTTTGTCAATTCCATGAAGACAGTGGAACGACAACAAAGAATATCTAATCTATTTTCCACATAAAGGGGTATCCCTACTACGTTAATTTTCATTATATGCTTTTTTTTTTCTTAGTTCCCATACTAAAAAGGAAGTGTTGTAGCTACCATGTGTCTTTAAAAAAACTCAGAGTCAAAAATATGTGTAAATGAAGGAGGCTACATTTCCTTCAGGTGAAAACAGGTTTGTTTTAGGGGGGAAAAACATCTTGGAAGAATTTTAGTCAGACACCGGTATGTTTGCACTGACTTCTTCCTCTTGGGGCAGGAGTTGTTTACCATTCTACAGAGCAACAGGGTAGTCAAATTGTAATACTGCCAGGCAACCTTGTGCTGTGAGACCTATCAGGTGAGTTTTACTTTTGACGTTCAGTGTACCAAGGGATAGAATAGTTCTGTTGGCTTAAACAAACCAGTTTTGAAATTTACTCGTAGGAAACTGACCTTATAAAGCACACGAAAAATGTTTTATTACTTTTGTGTGTGTTTTTCTTTTTTCCAATACAATGTGCTGTGCTTTATGCCCTAATTTGAATAAGCTATAAAATATGTTGTCATGTAAAAGCATACAAATATTTTCTGAGTAGATTTTAAATGTGTATGTACTTGGTTAATGTTAATGTTTGTATCTGTGTACAGAAAACATAGAAACAATGTGGGACCGAGCAAACCTATTTCTCAGCCACGAAGAAATATTGTAGGCTGCAGGATACAGCATGGATGGAAAGAAGGGAGTGGACCTGTAACACAATGGAAGGGCACAGTTCTTGATCAAGTTCCTGTAAATCCCTCTCTCTATCTCATAAAATATGATGGATTTGACTGTGTGTATGGACTAGAACTTCACAAAGATGAAAGAGTTTCAGCACTTGAAGTTCTTCCAGATAGAGTTGGTAAGTGTTTTGGGTTTTTCTCTTGAATTCATGTATAGGCTGACCTTTAATATTAAGTGTTCTCCACTAATCTCTCTAGCCTTCCTCCAAGATAGCATCTGGCCACTTACATGTTACTGGTGAATTTCATTTTTGCCTCGTGGCAGATAGCTTAAATGTTCTAATATTGGTTTTGATTCCACAAATTTTTGATGATATAATGGATGCAGTTGCCTTTTTCTGTTTTCAGGTAGTATACAATACATTCTTTACATTTTGTTTAGATTAATGTTGATATTTCTGTTAAAATTTCCAACTGTAAGCCATCTTGGCTGTTTTGCTTATTGTGTGTGTCTAACAGTGATAATGTCACATTTTTCCTCATGTACTTCTCCCAAGTACTTTTAATAATAAGGACCAGAAAGCATTTTTCAAATTAAGTAACTTGATTAGTAATAATGCTTTTTGATTTTCAGAATTAGCACTGTATTTTTAAACTTCAAGTTTGATATTTACTCAAGTAAATACTAGTTCATAAATAAATTATGCTCTTACTACTTCTAATTGCAAAGCAATTAATAGCAGTTTTAGAGTGGCATTAGGAGGAACCAAACCTCAAAGTTTCATTAATAACATCATAGAATTGTTCTGTTGATCTCCCTTTACCTTGCTTTATGGCTGTTTAATCACAGAGAGTACAATAATTTATTACCATTTTAACAACATTCTGAAATTCTGTAGTTTTGCAGTAGTAAACTCTCTGGAAGGGACACTGTTTGTTTGGAAAATGAATTGACAAACTTCTGTGGGATTTGTGTGTGAATCAGGATAAAATTACTTTTCACAAAGACACATATCTGTGCTTCCGAATGAACTTGCAAAATGCTGTCATTTCAGCTTCATCTCGAATTAGTGATGCCCACTTGGCAGACACAATGATTGGTAAAGCTGTGGAACATATGTTTGAAACAGAGGATGGATCAAAAGATGAATGGAGGGGGATGGTTTTGGCTCGAGCTCCTATTATGAACACATGGTTTTATATTACCTATGAGAAAGATCCTGTCTTGTACATGTACCAACTCCTAGATGATTATAAAGAAGGTGACCTTCGCATTATGCCTGATTCAAGTAAGTAGGCTGATTACTGTTTTCTCCTGGTAGCTTTCTGTATTAAAACATTTGGGTGTGGTTTATTTATAGACAGGAGAGCTGACAAACAAATATCTTGTTTGTTACTCCCTTTCATTTTTTTCAACTGTCACAACTAACAAAGGCTGTAGCACAACAAAGCTGTCATGCTGAAATATTTTACTTCTCTTAGCAGTGACATATACAGTGAAATTATTTTTCATTTTTATTCTTAATTTGGCTGAACATACGTATGGACTGCTGTGGACTCTGGGTTTTTTTAGTGGAAACTGACAAACCAGAAGTCTTCCACTTCTTATAGAAGTGTCACAGTTTGTAGAGATGGCTGTTGATTTATGTTTCTGAAGCAGCTCTTGTGGAAATTAATATATTGTGGCCAACTAATGTAACTAAGAATAATTTCATTGAGATTTGTGCCTTCAGTGTGAAAAACTTTAGGTAGTTTCCTGTGGGAAAGAAGTACTAATTACTTGAAAATTCATTTTCTCTCATGTTGCAACACACTAGCAAGAAAAAGATTTCAGCATATTAGGAGGGCTATTTTTCCTCTCTTTTTCAAGGGAAATTCATCAGGACTTTTATTAACTTAGAAGAATTTTCACAGAATCAATATTGTTCTACAGATTTAGATAGCCAGTACAAAAAAAAAGAAGTGGAGTGAGCAGAGAAAGCTTATAAAGAATACTTTGTTTTTATTTGTCCTGTGTACCTAAAACACCCTTTTGTAACAGAGGCAATCTGGGTTTTAAAGAAAATTATTACACACAGAATTGATAAGGTTGGAAAAGACCATGGAGATCATCAAGTCCAACCTTTACCTAGGTTAACAACCTATCCAACATCAGTCTAACATCTATACCATCTAAACCATTTAAACCATCTAAACCATACCACTAAGTTCATCATCTAACCTATCTTCAAACACATCCAGGGATGGTGACTCCACCACCTCCCTGGGAAGCCCATTCCAGTGGGAGATCACTCTCACTGTGAAAAAGTTCCTCTGATATCCAACCTAAACCTTCCCTCACGCAGCCTAAGACAGTGTCCTCTTGTCCTGTCACTGGGAGCCTGAGAGAAGAGACCGACCCCCGCCTGACTACACCCTCCTTTCAGGTAGTTACAGACAGCAATAAGGTCACCCCTGAGCCTCCTCTTCTCCAGGCTGAACAACCCCAGCTCCCTCAGCCGTTCCTCATAGGGCTTGTGCTCCAGCCCCTTCACCATCCTCGTTGCCCTTCTCTGGACACACTCCAGCAACTCAATATCCTTCTTAAACTGAGGGGCCCAGAACTGGACACAGTACTCGAGCTGTGGCCTCACCAGTGCCAAGTACAAGGGAAGGATAACTTCCCTGGTCCTACTGGCAACACTATTCTTGATGCAGGCCAGGATGCCATTGGTCTTCTTGGCCACCTGGGCACACATATTCAGACACTGCTGACTCATATTCATTAGTTGGAAAACTGTTGGGGTTGACTACATTGTGCTTTGCATATGGATTTGTTACAATTTATTGAGTTTGAGAGAGTCTCCTTTCAAATCCACCTCTAGTAATGGTCTACTGGCTTAATACATAAGTGACACTTACATAAAGTCTGTACTAGTAGTTTTTGTTTAGATTCCCCTCATCTCTACTCTCAACAAAAAAAGCAACGTCTCTGCTGCTTTTGGAGAGTTTACCACAGATATTAATGGGGAAAAAGTAACCTTCCTCCTCCTAAAGAAATAAAGCAGCTTTTCCAGATTCGAACCTTCAAATAATTTGTTCTTTATCTTAACTATTAAAAAGGATTTAGAGTGTGTTTTAAATCTGTTTTGCTTTCTTCCACCTTTGAGAGTGAGGGTTGGGAAAACTTACATGCTTTCTTTTCATTTAAGTACTAATTGCTTTTAATGCACTTTTCCCTCCATGTTTACCACAAGACTATTGACTGCTTACCTGTTTTCTAAACGCTTTAGGATTTGCTTCCTTCCCTGAATGTGAATGAGATCCAGATATTTGGAGTTGTATCCTTGAGTCAATGATTGGATGTTAGTATTTTGGAGTAGTATTTTTCACATCAGATTTGAGAACCTGAAAGTAGTTCTGTAAATTTGGTGGAACTTGCCATAATATTATAACTGAAATTTCTAGGATACTCTCTTGTCAAATATCGGCTTTGCATATGTGAGGAGACTAAATTACAAGTAATTTCTTTTTAAGCTTTTTTTTGGTATGGGAAAAATGTATTGCTGGATCTGATACTAAAAAATTTGTCTACACATCTAAGTGGAAACGTAAGAGTTGAACTTGCGTCTTTGCCAAGAGACTCTTCACATAAAACTGATATTAAGAGGATAATAACTGTGTGACAGTGCATTTTTAGAGGAACTGAAAGAAAAATTGAAATTGTAACTTCTTAAGTTTGTTGGAAGAATTTTCCGTGTACATACAAGGTAATCTGTTCATTCCCTACTTTTTTTCTCGTTTAAAAGTTCCTTCACAGCTCTCAGAACTAAAAACAAAATGTGTGGAATTTATAAGGGATTCTTAATGCAAACTTAAAGCAAAGTTATTAATTGAAAATCTTATGATTTCCAGAATAAAACCCACACCAGATGTGTCAATTGCTTTAGAAAGTTTTTCACTAAAATACAAACAATTTATGTAAACTGGGTACAAAAGAAGCGGAGCTGAGAAATAAGGTGTGGTTAGCCTCCAGTTCTCCATACAGTACCTTTTTACCTTTTATCATATTTGTTCTGTGATTGGCATTTAGCCAATCCCTTGGAAATCCCTTGGCCTGTTACAAATCATACCTTTTAGTATCCAAGTGTAGCATATGGATCTTCTAAAATACAATTATAGTTCTGGTTAGGTTTTGCTGCAGAGGAAAATAATATGGCTAGACTTTAACAACAGCATTATTCAAATATGGAGTCCATATTTGACTCCTTTTAATAAAGAGGTTACACCTTCTACCATTTCAGAAGAGATGATTTTATTGCAGTGTCACGTATGCACTGAAACTTTGGTTAATGTGTGTGGGTGCAGGGAGGTTTAATTATGTATGTTTTTCTGTTGTCCGCAAGCATTTCCTATGACTTGCGCATAAACGTTCTTTCAAAAGGTTTACCTCTCTTACCAATCAAAGAGCTATTTTTGTCTTAATACAGTATTGCTTGAAAATTTTTTCTGCTTTTCTTAACAAAATTAATTTTCTACACAACCTATTTACAACTTTTAATTGTTTCATATGAGTTTTAAGACTCTTGTAGTTGTCTTCCGTATTGCAACATTTTATTAATGTCTACTAAAGTGCACTGGGTTTATGTTACAGATGATTCACCTCCTGCTGAACGGGAACCAGGTGAAGTTGTGGACAGCCTGGTAGGCAAACAAGTGGAATATGCCAAAGAAGATGGCTCAAAAAGGACTGGCATGGTCATTCATCAAGTTGAAGCCAAACCATCTGTCTATTTCATCAAGTTTGATGATGATTTCCATATTTATGTCTACGATTTGGTGAAGACATCCTAGACGTCATCATGAACTTTTGCCAAATTTGTGGAACTATTAAATGTAAAATTTGTAGACACAAAGACTTGACTGCTTTCCAGTTTAATGAAAGCTTAAATGTCCCTGCGAACCCACAATCTCTGCCAGCAAAACTGTTTCGTTCTGAGTAATACAAACATGACACATTTTGTGTAAAAGAACTCCTTGTCTAGAAGGAAGTCAATATGTTCGGGCAGGAGGGAGTTAAAAGCAAAGAACAGCTGCAAATTCAAGCTGTGTAAAGTTGATCTAGTATTGTAATCATTAATCTAAATTTTTTCATAGATTTTAACTTTTTCTTCAGCCTTGCACTCACTTGTTCAACTGCCACATGCAAGTGTAGTTTGATATTTTGATACGCCGCCTTTTGTAACATTAAATTTAATTTCTTGGATACTGGCAGTCCTTGTTTTCAGGGTTGGGACAGAAGTGACTTTTCTGAAAGGTTTAAAAAGTTTATGCAGCATCAAGGAGTGCCTAACCCAAGTAACATCAATCTGCTGTGTTTCTACACATTATTTAAAATTTAGCTTTTTAAGAACTTGCAGTATGTGGAAATACTTGTGCATTTTTTACTAGTCACAGGGCAGTAGGATATCAAGTGTTTGAATTATGCACATTTCAGTGAAAAGGCTTTAAAAATACGTTTAATCTGTATAACCAGTTATTTAGAAAATGGAGGTTAATGGCCCATATTTACAAGTTGTAGGAACCAGTAAAATACATGCAACAAGGCTGCCTTCAATCCTAAATGTTGTACTTCTTTCTTTCTTTGTTATACACACTTTTTTGAAAAACCCAAGTGCTTGGTGCCACAACTTTAACAGTATATATGCTACTTCAGAGGACTTCAGACTACACATTGGCATCAGTAGTCTCTCATTTAATTACCAAAACCTAGCAACCTGAATGTTTGTGTGTGGACTTAGAACCCTAATTATTAACCTAGTTAATAATTTACATGATAAATACCATCTCATGCCAGGGAAGTGGGAGGGGGGGTCCTTTTACATTGAAGATGTAACTTCAGAGAAGGAGAAGCATTTGTTGCCTTCTGCTCAGTCTGTTGCATTCCTTTGTGTTGGTTTGCTTTTAATCATTTTGATTCCAGAAGGCATTTTCCCAATTTTTTTCTTTTTCTGGCTTTTCCACATAAGGTGTGTCTGGACAAATCTACAGTTTAAACCTGTTGTTGCCTTTTGTGGTGTACATTGTACTTGCTTTGAGGTATGCTGTTAACATGAATTTCATTCTTTGAACACTAGAGTGCTGCATGCCAGTGGTGTACTATCTAATGGAAGCTATAGGCAGTCTCAGTGATTCAGTCATCTACATTAGATTGTGGATGTAAATAGCAGCCCACAACTGCAAAATCCTTTCACGATTTTGATCTTGCAAGGTAGTTGTAAATGAAACTTAGGGTTTCTTAAGTGTGGCAGCTTTTAAAAATATCATAACTGCAACAACGTTCCAGCACAGCAACAAAATTGTCATGTTACATTAAGGCAGAGCTCCGCAAGTTTCAAAGAACTGCTTCACAAAAATACAGTGTGTGAAGACAGTCAACACTGTTGATAGAAGGAACAAATACCCTGATATCCAACTGTATGCCGTTAGTGGAAGGATGCAGGAGAAGTGCTGTTAACCAGAGAACAGAGGTCCAGATGACCTCTGTTGTGGGTATTCTTGATATTGAAGACTCAGTGGTTTAAGCCCCTTTCTGTCCATTTTTTTTGCCTGATTTCATATTTTAGCCTTAAGGCTTGTGCCTCATTATGCTGTTGAATGGTAATAAATACTCTCCGTATAAATATGATACCTTAATTCTTTGTCCATTGCTACTATATTGCATTATGTCCAGTATTTCATCATGGGCAACCAAAGGCAGGCTATTGTCGTTTCACTGAATAGCTTCTCGATGCAGTCCTTATGCAGTAAGTACCTGAGTCGTAAATGTTTCTTGTGTTTGAACAAAGTGAGCAGATTTGCAACCCAAGTGTTTTCATCCTGCAGATCTGTTGTGTTTTCTATTGACTCTTAAGAGTCCTGCATGTAAATCTCAAAGCTGAGCCTGGCTCCATGAGCCCAAGTTGATATTTGTGGCACAGGAATGAGTGAGTGTATTGATTATACACAAGATTTTATCACGAGATACATGAATAACCTAGTACGCTGAACTTCGGGCTATATATCTGAGGAATATAAGGTTAGTTTTGAAAAATATGAGGTTTAAGTCTACTGGAAAACTTTTAGCATTAGGCTTGCATTTATGGGTTTTCTGCAAGCCTCTCGAATACACCGTGTATTCTGCCAATTACAGTATAATCCACAAACTGTAAATTTTATGGTTGTTTTTCAGTGTCTCCATTATCTGTTGTGTAGGTACTTTCTTTTCACCTTGGGTTGTTTTTTTTTGTTGTTGTTATTTTTTTGGATAGCTTAAACCACCTTTTTGAGGCTTGAGACTAATTCCACTCCCTGCCCATCTGCTTTGGGCTTTGTTTTAGGCTCATGTTTCAGATCTGCATGCAGTGCTTGCGTTACCCTGGTAACTAAATGTTGGTTCCTTGTTATAGGGGTTCAACATTACTTTCCAAAATCACATAGGGCTTGTGGTAGCACAAGCCATGGATCTTTGTATAGAAGTTACTCACCTTTCACATTTACCTGCTGTAGTATTGTTGTATATTGTGTGTGTGTGTGTGTGTGTGTGTGTGTGATGTCAGGCTGCCATGTAAAACTTTTTAAAAAGGGAAAAAAAAAACAAATGCAGACCATCCTTTTTTGCATGCTTAGAGGATTAGAACATTCAATGTAACAAACTAAAGTTGCATGTTAAAATGTTTAGGTTTTTGTTTTGTTCTGTTTTTATTTTGTGTTCAGTTTTTTGTGAATTTGCTTATTGTGCTGTTTTAATGGTTGTTAGTAGGATTAAATGCACCGGTGAGACGAGCATAGTGCCAACAGAAGGTAATTTTCCAGTTGTATGTGTCATACAGCATTTGAAGGGACCATGTATTCTGTTAAATTAAAAATAAAATCTCAGTTGAATGGCAAAACACTACATTATTCTTCTTTCTTTTGAGTGCCAAACCCTAAACTATGTTGGAATAAACATGGGGAAAACCCTTTTTATTGCAGTAGGTGGAAGCCACCTTTAAGTAGATTGTTTAAACGTGGGGGATTTATCTTCAGAAAGAAATGACTAGTTGTGTCAGGGAAAAGAATTACAGTAAAAACAGTTTCTGGTTCCTTGAAAATGCTGTGCTTTTTGTATTTTACATCATTAGTGCAATTTGGATGGTTCTTGGTATGTGTATAGTTCAAAGGTCTTCGTGTTCACATTTTTAAATTAGATAATTCATCTTTAGAGCTTGGTTTCATTTTTATTTTATTTTGAACAATGTAGACAGTTCCCTGTTCTCTGCATTTAGAAGTATAAACACTTTAAATCTGTTACTTAATTATGTAAGTAATTTTTATAATTATGATGTAACTCTATCCTTAAAACATTTAAAATAAACCCTTTATGTGCAACTTATGCCTGTAAACTTTGTTCTCATGAGCAAAATGTAGTGATGTGATTTGAGATTGAGAAGAAGCAGTTTCTTCATTTTTGTAATTAAAACAGTTTATTATTTTCATGATGAGCCATGTAAGCTGGTACAGTAATTGACCCGTGAAATAAGTTTGCTTGCAAAGCCATATCCTTATTCTTTTTTTTCATGTAAGTATAAATGCTGGTAAGATGGAATTTGGCTAAGGTAAAGCAAAGCTTTAAATTGTATTTCACTAAACACAAAAAATCCCCTCGTGGGGTCTATGCAAGCCTGTGAGGCAGTCTCTATTTCCAGAGCACACAAGGTATTTCAGCAGTGGTGATCAGCAGAAGCATTTGGTTGTGTTTAGGTGATACATTTATCTACTTTGAATTTATAAAATTAAAAATTCAATTAAGCATATTTTACTGGTGAGACAATGCAAAGTTGATCCAAATTGGAGGTGATAAGCAGAGAAGATAGCATCACGACATTGTAGATTTTTTAAAGTTCTGTAAGTTGTGAAGACTTCCTGTGGTTAAGTTACTAAGGCAGGCTTTCCATATTTAAGATATTACTACTTCCTTTTTGATAATAAAGAGTGCATGGCATGCAAGAGGCATGGTGTATTGGTGAACTTCATAGTGTTATGTGAAGAGAAATAACTGGTTGTAACGGTATCTTCCAACCTAAATAATTCGGGGATTCTGAAATTCATTTAGGCACCAAGTTCATTAGATGTGTACTGGAGAACTTGAAATATGCCAGCATGCAGTTGGGATGATACCCAAGCCTCTAATTCCATTAGTTCAGTGTCCCATTTACTGTATCCTGTTGCCTGGGACACTGGTCCCAGTGAAGATTCATTTTGTGTACATCTGCAGTTGGGGAGAGTCTTAAGATTTTAGCAGGAGTATCATATCCAAAAATAAAGGTGCTTATCTGTGCAAGCTGTCTACATTAAATTATAGTTAAAAATAGATATGCTAACATATCATCACTAATGTGTAAGTCTCTACTGCGTTACCACATCTAAATCAACTTCAGTTTGGTGGCATCTTCCTCTATAAAGAGAAAAAGAGGAGCCTTTAAAAAGCAAAAATATTCTTGTTCTCTCTTACTGGAGTAATGAAACAGCCACTGAAAGCTGTTTACTTATGAGCTCAGAAACAGCTTAATTGTCAGTGGTTTGAAGACAGTAATGTCCCACAGATTTAGGTGGGTGGCAGTAGGGCTATATCTTAAATGCTACTGTACTCTTATTTTCACATCTGTCAGGTTCCTCAGTGTGCACATGAGCAGGTTATATTTTCAAGGGAAAAAAAGCTGCTCTTTGTTCAGTGAGTTATTTGTTTTGACATGAAAATTTTTTTATATTCATGTTGTAAGCAGTTAAGGCTTTTGATGACTTCAGGGGACTCCACTGTTTTCCAGAAAGAATAAAGTTTAGTAAAGATATTTTGGAGGAGGTTGGGCTGCTGCATTTTAAGATCATTAAGGCCTAAAAGGAGAAGTAGGTCAAGGAAGTTACAGGTAATGTTCTTTTATTGTCAAGCACTGGATAATAAAATATTTTCACTGTTTTTACACACTTAGGAGCTTTTTTTTTTTTTTTTCACTCTAACTCTTATTTCTTTTTCAGGAAGTTCCTGCCTTGGCATGTTACATCACTTAATTCTTTGGCAGTATCTATACGTTACCATTTCAGTTAATTTCAGGATTGATAGCCTGAGGAAGTTACCAAGCTAGTAAACATTTTTCCTGCTATTGTGAGTTTTCCTATTTCTCTTCCAAATTCACAGTGCAGAGCTGCATATGTCAATATACACCTGTGTAAGCACGACAGAGAGCAGCTGAAGTCTTAGCAGTGTAGCATGGTGTCAGCACTTTCCTATTCTACTTGGACACTAAGTACAGATTTCTGCACATTATTCTTCTGAAGTCAGTTATGATTTGCATACCTTCACATGTACGCAACTTGTGTAAATGGTTTTTCAGCCTGACAGTTTGAAAACCTCTATGTTTTAGCACTGGTTCTCCCCCCAGCCCCTTGCAACTAACTCCTAAATTTACTTGTATTCAATGGAGTCTGACTTCTACAGGTCCTTTTCAAATATTTTCGTGCCATGTTGTTCCTGAGGTTTAAAGACTGATCTGTTCAAAATTTACTTTAATAATGAACATGGGCATCTGCAGATTTACTTTGATTTTCATAATACTGTTGCTTCTTAAGGATGTTCCCAGACCTCACGTGTGAGAGGGATGTTTTTGTTAACTAAAAAAATCAACACAACTTTACTTCAAACACACATTCATGTTGATCAATGTGAATTCAGGTAAACAGTCACTATTTTAGGAGGGGAGAGGACTTTTTTTCCATTCATAGAAGATTGCTTAGTGACAAGGCAGCAATCATCTGAGTTTTTTAGTCCTTCTACACTATACTTATGGTATATTCAGCTTTAAAATGTGCTCTGGGATGACTGCTTAAATTGTCTTCATAAAGACTTTACCACTGGAGCCATGCACTTAGAACAATGATTGTCATACTTTCCATAAAACCTGTCATTAATTTGATTTTACAACACTGTTTACTAACTCTAGGTACTTTTAACTCACAGAAGCAGATGTCAAACTGATTAATTTAATGAATCAGAAACCAACTTAACCTTTTATCGCTAAGAACAAAATAAATCAACACTAAGAAGCACCAGACAAGATAAAATTATTCTAAAATTATGCCTAAAGTGTAGAAATGATAGCAACAAGTATTTGCAAGTAACTTTTTGCTACATTGCCACACATTTCATTGTGGAAAGTTGAAACTAGGTCTTGTTTGGAATCCTCAGTATTTTTCAGCATTGTTCACTCATTCGGTTTTATGCCTTAAAAGGATATTCATTCTGCCTGATGCAAAATTCTCTTCTATTGTTAGTGTGGCTCAGTGTATTGTCTACTCAGAAGCTGGCAGACAAGAAATAAAATGAAAAGGGAGAGTTACAGTGCAGTTTTCTGAAAAAAGTGAGGTAGAAAAGCTAACTACTCTGATTCAGAATGTTTGATGATAGGGAAAAAAAGAACAAAACAAAAGGACCAATCTAGTCATCATGAACTGTGAATAACAGTTCATTCCAAAAGAATGGAAAGTGAAACTAAGCAAGAGGATGCTTATATTTTGTAAGGAATGCAATATATTAAGTTTTACTGGGAAGATAATAAAGATTAATTATTGCTTAAATTGGTCAGTGTTTTTTAACACTGTAAATCCAAATGTCATTATCCTGGCCTTTAAATTGATATTGCAAGATTAGCAGTGTACATAGGAGAAGATTTGTAACATTTTGACTTCCACAGGCTTAGTTTACCACATGGAAATTCTCACATTTAAAATAAATTATGCTGGCAAATGTCCCAAGTTAGCAACATATGTGTTCCAAATTCTGGATTTTTTACTTCAGTGAATACCACTCTTGTGGATTACAGAATTACAACTACCTAAAATTACCAGTAATTGTCACTATGTAATCATACTCCTCCAGATAGTCTGAAAGCATGAAAAAGGAGATCTGAATTGCTTCAGATTTTTAAAGAATACTGTTGTGTGGAAGGAAGGAAATACTTGAAAAGTGCTGAAAACCTCACTGTAGAATGTCTGTGATTCCCTTTGTGCTGCATGTTGAGATGCTTCTCTGTGGAATAGAAGCATTTTTTTCCACTCAGTGTGGTTTCTAGATTGCAAAGATAAGTGATGCTGATGACTATGTCATCAGTTATGCACTGTGCTGCTAAGACACTGTAGATCTCTGCTTTTCAATAAACTATCTGATTTTATCACTGCAAGCATTTTTGAAATAACTAATGTGATTTCAATGTTTGTTTTGGTTTTCTTACTGGGACTAGTTACTAATCTTGAATGGCTACCTGGCAGACGAAAGATGCAGAGTAACAACCAGAGAAAATTGTGCCATGTGGAGTGAAGTCACTTGGCCTACTGACTGAAATCTGAACTGCCTTTTGGGGATGGCAGTGAGACAGCAGGTTCCTTCAATGTTTTAGCAGCAATCGAATCTGCTTATTACTTGCATTACTATCAGAGCTATAAGGATATAAGTAATTAGTTCTGAAGCAATAATCCTTTATTGACTGAGTCAGATTAAAGTTGGTCCTGTCCCACACTCTAGTGTGGGACACTCTAGGGTCTGTCTCAATGCTGTCTCTGGTACTGGTCAAGTTCTGTCTCACTCTGTGTTTGTTAGTGGTTTTCAAGATCCAAGGCCATCTGACAGGATGAATTTATGTCACAGCCAATTGGAGATGCAGAATGAAATACAGTCTTCCTGTGAACACTTAAAACTTGAGGCTTCTTTAAAAGTTGTCTGTTTACGGAGACAACAGTTCCATCCTTCTAGTGACAAACAACATGTAGAGCTTCCAGGTCCTTGCTTCCTGGACCCAACTTCCTGTCTCTTGACCAAGTCCCATTTACAGTGGTAAAGCCATTTACAGTGGCTTAGCCCCAGAGCCATCCCTGGAGCAGCCTTACCTTCATTTCTTGAATATGAAGATGCTGATTGAGTTAAAATAATTCCTTTTCTGATATTATCAACCAGAGAAAAAGTTTGGGATGAAGCTATTATTGGGATGAAAGAATTTAAAATAGATGTATTGAGTGTACATGTCAAGCAAGTACTGGCAGGAGAGAGGTTTCTAGTGGTGGCCTCTTTGAGAAATAACATGGGGCTGCCCTCTTATAGAACACAGCCAGCCCCAACAGTCCCTCTGCAGGACATGGCTGAGCCATCAGCCAAGGTAGTGGTGCCTCTGGAAAGAATATTAGAGAAAGAGTACAAAATAATGCAAGACATCTGTGAGAGAGGAGTGAATTACATGAAAGAACATCGAAGTCAGGGCAAAAGGAGGGGCAGAAGGTGCTCCATGCACCAGAGCACAGGTTCACCTGCAGCTCATGGTAAAGACCATGATGAGGCAGGCTGTCCTGCAACCCGTAGTGGATCATAGTAAAGCAAATATCCACACTGCAGTAGCTGCAGGACCCCATGCTGCAGCAGGTGGACCTGCCCTGAAGGAAGCTGCAGTCTGTGTGGCCTTGGAATAGGCTCCTGTGGCCTCATGGAAAGGAGTCCACGCTGGGAAGTTTTTCTGTCAGGAACTGCAGCCTATTGGGGACCTACACTGGTGTAATCTGTTCCTGAAGGACTGCAGCCCACGCAATGGACCCACGCTGGAGCAGAGGGAAAAAGCAAAAGAATGTGAGGAAGAACAAGAAGCCATGGCCATCAACTGAAACACGAGAAATTTCAGCTCAACATGAGGAAGAACTTTTTTACATTAAGGGTGGCAGAGCACTGGAACTGGCTGCCCGGGGAGGTCAAAATTACCTGGATGCAGTCCTGTGTCACCTGCTCTAGGTAACTCTGCCTTGGCAGGGGCCTTGGATCAGATGATTTTCACAGGTCTCTTCCAACCCCAACAATTATGATTCTGTGAAGGAGCAGCAAAGATGGAGTGTTATGAACTGGTCACAACCTCTGATTTCCAGCTCCCTCCACCAGCTGGAAAGGAGGAGGTAGAAAATGCAGGAGTGCAATTGAGCCTGGAAAGAAGAGAGGTGAGAGGAAGGTATTTTTGGTTTGGTCTTTCATTTTTACCATAATACTCTGTTTTTAACTGGCAGTAAATTAATTTTCCCCAGGTCAACTCTGCCATGCCTGTGACGGTACTTGATCCCTGTTTTAATCTCAACTGATGAACTTTCTCAGCATTATGTCTGTACAAAGGAAGGTCTTTGGGATTTATAGCAGTTAGATAAAGCACGTACAATACAAAAGACAGTCAAGCCCAGCCATAAAACAACATTCCCTTTGTGCAAACAGCAAAGCCAGAGATTTCCTATGAAAATGAGCACATTAGGCAGAAGGTTCTCTGGAGACTGTTTGCAAACCAGTGAGATGAGTGACTGCAGTGAAGTCAATGTGGTCTGCCAAAACTATTAGGGGCTCTGACTAGCAGCTGCAACATAGCTGCATTGGCAGCTGCAACATAGCTGCATTGGCAGCTTGCTTACTGGCAGGAAAGTATTCAGCTTTCAGCACTTACATTGGCTTCCCTAGGACCTGTTCCTTTTTTTGCTGATGAAGCAAGATACAGAATGGGGCATTGGAATGGCAGTAATACAAAACCAAAGCAGAGTACTCAAAGCATGTTCCGTATTGGTGTTAACTTCTGAATGTGTAATGAACTTAATAATCTAATGAAACAATAAATCGTTTCAAGTGTATCTTTTAAAGATGAAGCAGGAAAAGTGTTATTAGGCTGAAATGATGCCATACATGGCCTTTTAGTAATGTCCTTTCCCCTTCTGTAAGAGAAAATAATGTAATTCTTTTATTCTTTAAAATCTCTATCAAAACTAATATTGTGACTGATGCCTGCAATCCTTGGTTTGATTAAATTATCCAGTCAATTTAGGTAGAAGAGAGGCTGCTAACACAATGGATAGGAGTAGATGTAGGCTGTCTCCTCTATGTCTGAAGACTCTATTCATAAAGTTTCAACAAAAGAGGCCAATTCCATTTGTATGCACCTGTCAAATTACTTAAAGCAACCGAAACTACTACTGAACACCAGAGTTCCTCCTTGTATCAGACTGCTTGTGACTATCAGGCCTTCTTCTTCCATCTAAAGCTCTGGCAAAGAAATAGAATTAGGTGGTTGTTGCTAGCACCTGCAGAGGACTGAGCTAGATTCTGCAGGAAGAGTCACACATCTTCCCACTTCTCATAACGCATATAAATGCAGTATCTAATGCTGGATAACTCTGACCCTGAAAGGAATGCATCCAGTCAGAGGTCTTGTCACAACAAAACCCCAACAACAAAAAACGTCCACTTAGTTACATTAAATGGCCAAAGGGATGGAGTGAAGTGAAAAGTGTGTCTAAACTCAAACGAACTAGAGCAGAATTTTACTACAGTGTTTTTCCACTTCTGCAGGTAAAGGTGTTGTTCCTTGTCATGCAGCTGCTCCTGCATTAGATGACATCATACATATACCGCATTACTGTTGTTTTATTTTTATTTTGCAATACTGTTTATTGCAGATGTGTATTGGATCAAATTCTTTACTACTCAGACCAATGCCAGCTATGAACAAAGTGTGTGAAGGAAGGAGTGAAGGTTATGTTCATTAAAGGCCTAAACAGGCTTTCAGAACCCTCTCCCACTTTAACTTGCACACAGCTTATAAAGACAATAGCTGTCACCAGAGATATGTAGTTACACTGGCTTGAGCACAAGTATTTCATTATATTATATCAGAGTCAGCAAGTTTGAACATTTTTTTACTTTGAGTTCTTTTCTTCTTTGTCTCTTTCTCAGTGTGCTATGTTATTGAAAATACAACTTTATAATGGAAGCTCTTAATACTTTTTTTTAAAAAAATTCTCGATTGCATGTTAAAATCTTGATATGAAATTCAATGTTAGTTGAAGGAAAACACACAAGCGAAGTAGGTGCATCTTTTCAATGTAAGCGCAAATAAACTGTAAGTCTTGGGTTTAGATTAAAGACAACTAAACACTGTTACTTTAAAATAATACAGTAAATTCAATAATAAAAAAGCCTCTTTTCTAGCAAAATCATAAATACAATATTTTGTGGTGGGAAAATTTAATCTCATACTGGAATTTCACAGAGACTTCCACTAGATAAGCATTGTTTTCAAGCTTTCTATAAAGTCATCTCAGAGCTAACACACTACCTGAGGAAGGAACACAAGTCTTGTACAAAAAACCTCCATTATTACCAGTCCAAGTGGAGATTAGGGGATGGAATAAATCACAGTAGTGTTAACACCTCTAACACTTCCAGGATTAGTCCTAGAAGACATTTCCAGCTGAAACAGGCTTTAATCTCTTTCATATGAATCATAAAGTGAAACTTTCCTATTGGTCCATGCTAGTGTCACAGAGAACTGTCTTTATAGTCAAATCAATGGCAGGTGCAAGATAAAATTTTCTGTGATATGCAGCATTTTCAGTGTATCTCTGATGTCCTGAGACAATTGATCACCTTAAGCTTCCTGAGGGAAAGTATCTGGTTTCTCATGCTTTTTAGCTATTCCTTAAATAGTTTCAAGAGCTTTAATATCACTGTCATATACAGCCAGCTCTTTCTCCCTGTGGAGATGTAGGTAGCTAGGAACTTCTTCCCACATGGCCAGGCCTCAAAGGCAATCTCAGTATATCCTTTTCTCATGGAACAGCACTATATCTGGCTAACCAGCTTTCTAACTTGTACAGATGGGATAATTGAGAGTTCCTTAGGTCATGGCTTAATTTGTAATATCTGATAAAATATCGTTGGTTGAAAGAGAAATTGGAAGGAATGTAAGTAAAGAAAACAGTCTTTTAATTAGCAGTATATCTGCATAGTAAAGGGAAAAAGGGGTAAGAGAAAGCACAGGTGAATGCATCTCCCAGTTCAAACTTATCCTCCAATCAGGTGATTAGTTTTGATGAACACTACCAAAAATCCCACAACATTGCTGTGCTACGTCTGAGGTTCTTTCTCTCATGTGTTCAAATATTTAAAACGATTCTTTGTTTCTTTCACTCAGGATAAAAAGTGGCAGTGTATAAACAAAAGTTTTGAGTTAAGGCAATGGAAGAAAAACAAATTTCAGAAAGTTCAGAAAGACCTTGAAAGGAAAAATATGTGTGTGGTAGGAAACTTGTGCTCAGTTTATTCTCATACAAAATCACATTGGAATTTTTGACTTCAAGTATTGCTGTTCTTGTAGTTCATACCATACCATCAGTAGATGATCAGGCATAGAAATTTGACTTAATTTCACAATGAACATGGTTCCAATTTATCCAGCTAAGCACTTACCATGACTAACATCCATTCCATTGTAGTGTTCAGTATTTGAATCTTAATATATACTTGTCAACAACTCTGTCTTTTCCGAAAGTAAAATTGACAGATTTTTGAGAGGCTGCAGCTTAAAACACAGGAACAACTAAAGAATAAAAACCTAGCATGCATTTGTACCCAGTTTTAATGTGATCTCTTTTTATGCTAGCTCCATTAGACACTTGAAGTATCCATTATAAGCACTAGAATTTGTTTTGGGATATTCTGATTTTTTTTTAAACATAAATTCTCTTGTAATTGTCTATTGTGCAATGAAAAGAGACAATATATCAGGTTTGTTATCACCCTACTGTGACCCCTTAATTAAAATGTAATTTAAAACCCCTACAGCCAAATCATCTTTCATTTCCTTTTTGGAGGTTGTTTTATGCAGAAAAGAGTTTGCGTATTAGTAACATAGTGTAATTTTTATTAATTTATAACTCAGTATCAGCTGGAGGAAAAAAAGCATTATTCAACCCAAACACATGATGAATGCACTGGAATAAAATGAAAATTCCTCTCATCTGCTTGGACATCTTATAACACGAATTCAGATGATTATTCATGCTATGCTAAAAAATGCTGGTTGTCTGATAATGAAGTCCGGTGCCAAAGCTGATTAAACCTTGTGATGACATCTTCAGAGCAGAGCCTGTTAATCGAATATTGCTTAAGCCTATTGAAAGTTCGGCATCTTCAGCAAGCCTTGAACCGTACTTGCCTCCTGAGTAAGCCGATTTGGCACTAACAGGACCAAGGGTCGGGGCGGGGCCGCGTCTCCTTGGCTGCCACTGAACGGCGGGCGGCTATAAAGGCAGCTCCGGCGGCACCGGGATAGGAGCGTTCTTGTGTCTGCCGTGGTATCACGCTGAGCCACCGTTCTGAATGGTTTAAGCGCTAGGGAGAGAGGAAGGTCGATCCCGGTGTGGAGGAGCTGCGGGTCTGCGCTTGGGGACCGCTCGGGGTCGCAACCCCTGGTGCCGTGCTTGTCTTCGCTCCGCTGCCCGTGGCGGAGTCCGGGCGGTGACAGCATGGTGGATGTGTTCAGCGGGCGGCTCCTGGTCAACAAGGATGGCCGCAGCGTGGACCCCGAGGAGGCCTTGCAGAACAAGGTCGTGGGTTTGTATTTCTCAGCTGGCTGGTGCTCGCCGTGCCGCGACTTCACCCCCGTCCTCTGCGACTTCTACACAGAGCTGCTGGAGGAGAAAGAACCCCCCGCCCCCTTCGAGGTCGTCTTCATCTCCTCCGATCACAGCGCCGAGGAGATGGTGGGCTATATGCACGCCATGCACGGAGATTGGCTGGCCCTGCCCTTTCACGACCCCTACAAGCAGTGAGTACTGGCGGCGGCGACCCCCGCTCGGCAGCCCGCGGCAGGCGGGGCGGTCTGGTACCCTCCGTCGGCATCTCTGCCCCGAGGGACGGGAGAGGGTGGGAAGCGTGGGCGCGTGAACGTGTCGTAGCGTAACGAGGAACTTTCTGATCCAGAAGCTCCTCGGGACCTCCCCCTCTGCCCCCTTGACTCGCGCCTTCCTTCCCGCAGAAGTGCCCGGACCCAGGGTGCAGCGCCTCCCGGCCGTGCCTCTGCCCCACGCCGCGGCTGCCGCTGGCTGTCCCCGCACCCGCAGGGAGCCGCGTCGCCGCGTGTCACACACTGTAACAGCTTTCTCTTTGCGCAGAAGTAACTGGTCTTTAGCCCGCGCATCAGTAAAGCACGAGGTTTTGCGTACTTGACTTTAGGATCTAAAAGATCTTTGAAGAAGACTTAATAAAGACCCAAAATATTAAAGAGATTACATGAATAATGAGTTAAAAAGGAAATCAGGGCAAATGAGGGTCAAATGATTGTTTTTCATCACGGCAGTAGTTGTTATTGAGGTTGTTCTGGATTGTTTAGATTAATGGTCTGGGGAAAAGGCCAATGAAGAAGCAGCAAAACCCACAGCTGACAAGTTGGAGAAGAGCAGAGCAAACTGTAGAATTTCAGACAGATGTGGTAACAACTGGGGTTTAGTAGTGACACATTACACATGGTGACTGAGATGTAAAATTCTTGTGATGTTAGGTTTCTAAAGGGACGCTCCTTTAGGTAGCTTATTGATGAAAACAACAAAAGGAAAGAATCTGACTGTGTGTAAGTTATGGGTGAATGATAATACCAAGAACTATTGTGATGTCCCAAATCAAGGGTGGAGACTCATTTGGATGATTGAGAAAATCTGATTTAGCATCTACCAGGAAGTGAAGATTGGGATTATAAGGGCAGGAGTAAAAGGGCCACTGAAATGCCTGTAACTGGAAATTTAAAATAGTATAAACACTGGTTCAGGGATTCTCCTGTACCCCCACTTTAAATAGTGGAAAATACTGTTCCCAGTGACATCAAAGTCAAGTAGTTAATGTGAATTTTAAATGTAGATTCGTTAATGAAACTTGCAGCCAAATTTACTCTTCTAATAAAGAAAACTGTTTTAGTGCTTCTAGTAATTTCTAGCTTTCATTTCATTCTGTTACCTGGGATACAGATACCTGTGCTATCTGGGACACAGCTGTGTAACACCACAGCTACTCACTCAGTGAGGAGCAGGTTTATTAATGTTGCTTTGTCAGTGCACTTTGACAACCTCAATAGCAAATGACCTGAAGCCACTCCTTTCTCGGTTCCTCAATATCAGTTATCAATTAGTGTTAGGTCGTTTTAATGACAGTTTCCATTGACTTTAAAATAGACTGAAATGGCAATGCTGTTCTTTATAGTTCTCCAAAGTCTTCCTCAGCAATAATTGTATCTCACATCTACTAATCATAACAGAATGCAGGCAAGTTTCTGTGTGGAAATGTAGCACTTGAAGTCCCTGCGCCCAGCAAGCTGGTCATCATAGCCCTTGGGAATGTGCTTACAGCTTCAGATGCTGTGGATTAGAGGTTTATTTCTGACCACTCCTGCTCAAATCTTGTGGAGTGGAGATGGAGAGATAGATTAATTGGCTTTTCTGTGGCAGCCTGTAATGTTCTTCAGAATCCTGTAAAGAAACACAGCTAGTCCTGCCAGATAGCTGTGAGATGTTAGTGGTTTAGTGAAGAATAAAGTGCAGAGGAATATGAGGCGGCAATGTTTTTGAAGTTGTGTTTATTGTATGTAATGATAAAAGCGTGTGTGGGGATATTCAAGGTGTCTAGGTTGGATTTATTTGTAGTTTGGCATCGGGGATACTGGTAAATCATTGTAGACTTAGAGGAGATGGATGTGTATTCCCTAAAGCAAACTATAATCCTGGCTAGACACTAGTTCTAAGTAAGAGTACAATTTTAAAATTGACTAACATAGTAATTTTATTAATAATATATATAAATTATTATTTATTTTGAAACGAAACTTTTCAAATACTATTTGAATTGGTTTTATGGACTTCGAAAAGCAGACAGTTCAGTATCTTCAGTGAGGTAAAAATATTCTAGCTTCTTACTTAGATACATAGATACATAGTGGCAGCATAGACTGATGTGTCTTTCAGACAGAATGGAGTCAATTTTAAGCCTGCCATCTGAAATACATTTCAGACAGAAGTGTGGAGTGTTTTGCTGGTGAATTTTTGTCTCGTTAAGTAATAGCCAGCATTCTTACTCACAGTGTATGAAGTCTTAATATCGCAGTGTCAAGACTACTTTCAGAGAAGCAAATTACTGAATTCAGAGCAGGATCTTGAGACTATCTCTCTGAGGTGGGACTGCACCTTTATTACCTCATGCGGTCTGTGGCATGACTAATAGAAAATACTGCTTGTGATGTTTTGACTGTCTGCAGGTTAATGTAAATTTTTTTTGTTGCCTGAGGCACATCCTTGGAAGTGGGGTGTGAAGACAGTCTAGTAAGAAGTGAACACTAGAAGAAGGAAGGGAATAGCAGAGAAGAAAAGCAGGTGTAGGACAACATGTCAACAACAAATGCTAGTAAATGAGACTGATGTTTTAAATATGATATGCAAAGACACACTGTTGTGAAAGGCATCGTTGTCTGGGAGGATGTCTGACGTACGCAGTAGTTCTTGTAAACTTACAGGTAGGCAGCAGGTATTTACTGAATCCATGACCTCAGTAAAAATTAGAACCACAGAATTCCTGTAAAAGGAAAATAAAAAGGTTATATTATACATTATTTTATATTAGAAAGCTTTAGGTATGAGGGTGGATTGGCACCTGTAGGAATATTGAGGAGGGTGGGTACTAAAAATGAAGGTGAGAGAATGTTTATTGATTGAGCAGTTAAGAACAATTGCCTGTTCTTAGTCTCTTTGGACTGCTATCAGAAAATCTCAACGGACGCTTTAATCCCAACCATGATGTGCATGCTTATGTGATTAACGTTTAACAAAGGAGAAATTTCAGAAGTAAAAGAAAATTCTTGCAGCTGTGTATTACAGGGTGTACTGCTAGAAGCAGATTTGCAAGGTGCCCATCACTTTCAAGTGACAGCACTTTTAAGTGAAACCTGCTAAAATTCAAACATTGTCAGATATCACATTACACATGTGTATAAAATATACCGTTCATGTTCCCAAGATTATATTACATTTGCGCCGTGTTATCTACATCTTGAAAACCTTCTTGCTTTTCTTAAACCGTTACACAAAGTACTCACCTCTGTTGTGACTAAGCCTGGTTAGGCAGTCAGGCCCTACAAAGTTGCTGGTTCACTCCCTCCCCCACGGGATGGGGGAGGCAACATGAAGGATGAAAGTGAGAAAACTTGTGGGTAGAGATAAAGACAATTTAATAAATAAAGCAAAGGTGAATACTCAAGCAAAGCAAGATATGTAATTTGCTTACTACTTCCCATCAACTGACAGATGTTTAGCAATTTCCAGCATAGCGAGGCCTCATTATGTAATGATTACATGGGAAGATAAATACCTTGACTCTGAATGTTGGTCCCTCCCCACTCCCTTCTTCAGCTTTTATTGTTGATCGTACTGTTATATGGTATGGAATATTCTTTGGTCAGTAGGGATCAGCTATCCCAGCTGTGCCTCCTCCCAGTTTCTTGCTGGCATAAGAAAATAGAAAAGGCCCTGGTTCTGTCTAAGGACTGCTCAGCAAAACATTAGTGTATCATCAGTGTTGTTTTGGTAAGTCTAAAACATAGCACCATGCAAACTGCTGGGAAGAAAATTAGCTGTCCCAGCCAATGTCAGTACTATCTAGAAATATAATATCTGTGCTCTTAGAAATTTTCATCCAGCCTTCTCATAAGAATCATAAGACCTAGCAATTGCTATGACTTCCAGTTCATCTCAGTCCTAATATCATGGGTTTAGTCCTGTGCAGGGCTAGGAGTTGATGACCCTTGTGTGTTGTTTTCTGCACCTCATTCTGTAAAATGCCATTGAAGGTTGTCATCTTGTGTTCTGACCTTCATAGCCAAGGCCTGATACCTTGAAAGATTTGCCTGAAAGATTCCCAGTGTCTATATAAAGGTTACTCATTCAGTCTTCCTTAGCTAGTTTTTTAATATCTTCCTCTTTTGTTTTGACTGCTTGGGTCTTAGATTTTTCTAGAATATACACTAGACTACTACTGTGTCTAGTAAGACATAGTATATACCTTTACTCTTAACTGGGGATAGCCAGGCAATGGAGTAAGAATGTCATCATTTACATCACTGTATTTTACTGTAAGAAAGTTGAGTTTGCCTTTGTAGCACATGATATTTCTATTTCTGGTTAGTGATTTCATAAGTTGTCATAGCATGTTAGTCCCATGGCAAGTATGCCATTTGTGCAGGTGAGTCATGGGATTTTAGATGCCCGTAGGAGAGGATGATCTTAACAGGTCTTAAAAAGTCATTTTTTTAAGCACTTGTACACATGTACAGAGTGATTAAGAAGCACTGTCTGCAGAACTCTTCCTGATTCACCTTCAGGTCCACTTGTCTTGCAGATTGCACACAAATGTAAGCAAAATCTGGGCATTGATGGAAGCAACCTTCAGCCCAGTAGGCCTTGTAAATAAATTGCCATGCTGGAGTGGATCAGCTATCTGTGCATTCCTTTAGGAAAGCAAATATAAGTTTCCAATTTCTGCAGCAAATTACCTTCAGCTTCCCATTCTGTCTTTGATCGCTACAATTATTTTAGACATCTGTGGTGGTTTGATCCACCTTTTAGCATTCAGGGGGCAGGTTCAATAAAAGTGACGGAAAACTGAATAGAATGGTCAGCAGGAGAACAATTTATTACAAGGAATTTGAATGAGAGAGGTAGGGTAACCCACCGAAGACCCCAGAATTACATTGAGGGACCCCCAACACGCAAGGAAAAAAAAAAAAAAACAAACATAAAAAGGGGGGG
>VXBA01000044.1:36158-103763 GCA_013399895.1 Serilophus lunatus
GTCTGGGCTACACTGCACAAGACGGCCCCGGGGCCATGCGCAGCGACGGCTGGCGATCGGCCCCCGTGCTCCCAGAAGTGGCAGGGACGGGGGGAGGAGGGGGCTAGAAACCGCCGCCCTGCTACCAGGAGCCTGGAGGGCACAGAGCCGCCACCTGGCCCTGGCCCCGACCTCGGGGCACCGGGACTGGTGCAGGCCCCGCTCCATGAGAGCAGCTGAAGCAAGGGCCCCTCCCCCCACCCCAGTCCTGGCCGGGGGCGACCCCCTGCCCTGCCCGGGATAGGGCTGCCTTCATCTCAGCTTCCACCCTCCCCCAGCTTCAGGGACACAGCTTTGAGGAAAAATTGAATTTTAACTCAGCTAAGTGGGGTTTCTCTCTTACACCTCCTTTGAAAAGCCCTTTTTCAAACAGCTACAACATCCCAAGACAATTTATTGTCACTGAACCAACCAATAGCATCTTCCAGGCATCTTGCTTGGCATTCAAGTAGCTTGAGGTGGTAGTATTTTACATTGGCTTCTATGTGAACTTGCTTTGAAATGTTTTGGGTTTTCTTCTCTTGTTTTAGCAGATTCAGAAAAGGTCTATGGAGATTGTTAATTGATTGCTTTTATTTCAGAATTCGCTGAGAGCGCAAACCTGTTTTTATTCCTTATTATTTCTGCTTCTGTGCAATTTCGTGCATTATTGCTCAGTCAGTGTAATGGCAGAGCAGCATCCTTCACTTGTAGATTTTTCTTCTCTTAAGGAAAAACACAGAGGGGAAATTGTGTTTCATGAAATTAGTGGGTTTGCTATTGCCAGGTATTTGGAAAGAATTTGGTTTTGCAGTGTCTTGATAAACATGGAAGGAAGCTTCGGACATTTGTAAACCACGTTTTTTTCTGAGTTGTAGCTAAGGCTGTGAACTGGTTCTGGAGTTACAGGAAACTCTAGAAACTTCTATTGACCTGCATTCTCAGCAACTAACATGGCTTTTATCTGTTGTCCTTTGAGAAGTTTGATGAGCTTAGGGCTTACCTACAGTCTTTTAATTGCCACAGTTGTGATTTAATAAAATTCATGAGAAATTATTCAGTGCTAGTTTTTAAGTTTTAGTTTCAAAAATTTGTGTCCTGAATTTTACTTTCTCATTTACACTGAAATATCAGCCTTTTAAGTGAGGTGAATTTCTTGTGTAGAAAATATTATTATTCTATACACATGGAACCTTGAGCCTTGTTCTTTACCTTTTCTTCATTTTGTCCCATAACAAACAAACTGCATCACAGGTGTTAAACTGTTTTCCTTGAAATGTTTTCCATTTTGCCATTTCTCTGGCCTGTGATCAATTTCAATTGAGGTGACTTCCTATGTGATGTTCTGATTCCATCTCCTGTTTTTCATATTTATTTAGTTTGCATCTTACTCATATCTTTCAACTCATCTGTATAAATAGTGAATTCTGTTTACAATTTCGTGTGACTGATAATGGACAAACAGCAGGCTTTCTTCTTCTGTCATGTGTGACTAATCATGCCTTGTAATTGATCGTGTGCCAAAGTCAGCAAGTGGTTTTGTTTGGCCTCTAGATTTTTCCTTCACAAATGTTATTTTTACTTCCCGTATTAATAATACATTTTCCATGTAGCTTTAAGTCTCTGTGAGTCTCTGTGCTTATGGAAACTATAGGCAGCAGTGAAGAGCAGTTACAAGAAGGATGCTGCAAGCCTCTGAGCTCCCAGAGCTATGTTTCATCAAATAGATCCCAACCCAGTGCTCTGCTTCAAACTCCGAGGGCACTGAGACCCCCATCACTTCTGTACTCCTGTGATTTCTGGCTGGTGTAGCTTTCGTAAGAGATTAGGAGTTTTCTTAAAATGCTCCTAATTTTATGTTTTAATTTTTTCCCCTCAGTGATCTGAAGAAGAAATACAACATATCAGCAATTCCCAAACTGGTGATTGTGAAACAAACTGGAGAAGTCATTACTGACAAGGGAAGAAAACAGATCAGAGACAAAGGGCTATCCTGTTTTCGGAACTGGCTTGAGAGTGCAGATATCTTTCAGAATTTTTCTAGCTAAAACGATGGCAAATGAAAGCAAGAAAAGGCATAATGGAAAACTTGGCAGTGCTCTGAAAAGACTGCTGCCTTCTTCAGAATGAGAAGGATAAAACTTATTTATTGTTGCTTGTAAACAAATTTTGTTTTCAACTTGAAGAACAGCTATTCAGTAAGTCATAAAATGCAATTATTATTTTATTTGTATTATCTACTGTATCTAGTATGAACCAAAGCATTCCTAATAATACTGAAGTACTTCAAAGAATAGGCTATTTTAGACAGTAATATGGGAAAAGTGTGAAATCTATGCAAACATTTCTTTTCAAAATCAGTACAGTAGCTATAAATGCAAAAATTCTTATTTTCCTCATGACAGTTTTTATAGGTGAATAGCATATTTTATTAAGAAATTTGTTTGCTTTAATAAATAACTGTTTATGAAATGTCTTGCGTCTTCCTTATCCACCTTAAGAAGACAATCAGAAATTGTCATGATTTTTTAATAGAATACATTTGTTTCTTGGTACTGAAGAAATATTCTTTTATTTTACTTTTTGTAGGATTTATTTACAGTTCTGCTCAATTTTCCTTACCCCACTGCATTTTAATTCTTGGCCCTACAAGAAAAATTTGTGATTAGACCGAGCTGATCTTTATGGTCTCTTCCAACACAAGCCATTCTATGACTCTCGATGTTAGCTCCCAAGTTTGCATAAGGTCAAATGTAAGAAGAAACCATTTTCCATCTTCTTCTTTGCCAAAATGTGTGGAAGCACACCTCTATGATGAATGCTCATGCAGTATCTAAAATACAGCATGAGTTGCTTGTACTCCTCATTAGTTTTTGCAGCCAGCTTTGATAGACACTGTTCATGATTGGTGTCCCAAACATGCATTCAATTAGTGAGCTAAAGAAATGTTTTTTGTGCAAGTCAAGTATTTCTTGATTAGAATTTAGAGACTTTAACGGAGTTACTATTAGTCCAGTTACTGGCATGTACTTTACTACCACTTCAACTCTGGTTTACTCAATTTGAAGTAAAAGAGCCTCTCTCCGTCTATAGGGGAACTGCAGTTTTGTGAAGTGTCCCACCATATCTTTGTGATCCCAAGGGAATGAGAAAACAAGCAAGAAGAAAAATGCATTTTTTAAAATAAAACAATAGACAGCAGTATAGTGATACTGATTGACGCTGCACATTCATAAAGGAATCAACTAAAAACCAAGTAAGGTTAAGAGGAGCATCTTCCTTATTCCATTGAATAAGACATTGGCCATTATTAGTAAATGACTCATGGATCAATTACTTAAGAGCCTATGGTGTTGATTTTTTTCATAGAACGTATGAAGAATTGCTTTACTAGAAAACATGGTAAGGATTGTGACTTTACACTTTGTGAATTATCCATAGTCTGACTCCTGTGGGGACTGACTTGCTGCAGGTGAATGCTGCAGGATCTCCTTGACTACAGAACATAACATTTGGAAAGAGGCAAAGCAGGTTCATGGCAGATTCAGACATGAAATAAGCATTGTCATCAAAAAAGCAGTTAACATCTCTCTTTGCTAATCTTTTATTTCTGTGCCTCTTCTCATATATATATATACAGCTCTACTGCCCAAAGTCATTCCTTCTTCCTTTTGCAGAGCTGCTGTTGGCAAACTTCAGTAGTTCTGATTACATCCAATGTTATCAAATAAGTAAAATATCTTTATTAGTAAAATTTTTAAAGGCAGGACTGCTAATCAGTGCTATGTGTTTTAAAAGGTAGAATAGTGCCATGTATTTAAGATGCAAAATTGTCAAGAATTTTTTTTCATTATTGGTCTGTAAAACACAAACCTCCAAGCATGTTATCTGTATTGACATTATAAATTAATTTTTCCATCCACCTTTTTCATTCTGCATTAGGGTCACCAGAAGCCTTTCAGCCTTAATCATCAAAACTATCTCCCTGCTGAATACTCTCTAGAGCAGGAATATTTTGAATTTGCAGACATCAGACTCTTGACTTTCTCTGACATATATTTTATGTACACGTGTCTACTAATTAGCAAATTCATCTATGCTGTACCAAACGAATTCTTATTGCTTTCTTGTATTTCTGTCTCAGTGTCACTGGAGTAGTATTGGTTAAAAATGTTAAAATCAGTATCTGACACTAATCAAAAACAAATACAAAATTATCTTGCCTGTGAACAGTGACCATTGCAGTTACAGAGACCCTCAAAACAGAGAAAATGAAATAGTTGAAATGAAGGGATTTGGGAACAACTTAAGTCTGCTTTCATCTCACTGCTGGAATTTAAGCATATGCTTCCATAGTTTACAGAAAAGTGTTCTAAAGAAAACTAACCTGAAAAAATTGTCTATCTACTCTTGCATGAATGCTGTTTGGCAGCGGCTCTCTTGCCCTACTTGTGCTGCTAACTGGCTTGTGGAAGAACACAGACCAGGCAGAAGTGCTGAGTTAGTCTCATGTCTTGCTTGAGTTAAAAGTAGCACCACGTGTGCATGCCTGAAGTTTGTATTTCAATCCTTTCTGTATGAAGTTAAACTTGCCTGTGACTATAGTTCCCTTAAGTTTAACAATCCGTTGTTATCCATTCATAGAGAAATGGTGAACCAAGTAGAAAATGCCAATGTCTTTTCTGGGCATTACCTAGTAAAAGGAGTTCTTTGATCTGGTTACAAAATTTCAGGTCATTCTGTTATGCTAAATATTTAGCTAGTATTACAATAGTAATAGTCTGTCATTGGATCTGCAACTCCAACCTTCAGTACTGTGTATGCACTTAAAGAATAAAAAACACAAAGCCCTTACAAGCCATTACATTACACTGGTTGCTCTAATCTGAATTATGATTCCACACAGAATTACATTTTCCTTTCAGACTTTATCCAAGTGAGCTGCCGCTTTCACCTGTGTGATTTGCGGGCCAGTTCTTGCTGACAGAAGATATTGCTGTGGTTGACAGTCACTTTTTCATCCAAATGATTTATGAAATGCTGCATGCCTCTGTCCACCGAGAACCTCTTCCCATTCCCATAAAAATCAGGTTTTGGAATAAAAAGTGAAAGTCTTTGACGCATGTCAAGTCAGGTTCATTGGGTGCTTAAGGCAATATTGTATTTGCGTTTCATCATTTGCATAGAACATAAACTGTAGCTGCTCTTACAACTTAGCAAAGTTAAATAATATAATTTAAACTGCATATAATAGCCAGAAAGTTTTTTGTCCTCTTCTTCCTACCTCATGTATGGTTGTCTCATGAAAAGTGTCCCTTAAAGTGACAAGGACTGCAGGATTTATTAAAATATCTGTCGGTATATATGATTTTTTTTAATCTGTTTATTTTTCACATTATTGCAATTTTTTTGAGAATTTGCAGTGAAAGGAGCTTTCAGGCTAATGTATTTTAGCCTTTAAGTCTGTCATATAAAAGATTCTTTTGCAAGTTCTGGTAAGAGAACTGCAATCTTATGCAAGCATATGATGTGACCATGATAAATGCTATTGATAAATACCTAGCTATGGTTGTCAAAGCTCCTACATTTTCTCCAGGAACAGAAAAACTGAAATTACCAACGTTTGTCACACCTAAACTGTTTAATTTTCAGATTTTGGCTGAAGAATAAAAATCTAAAGTAGGAAATTGGAAATTTCTTGAAATGCTGTAATGATATCTTGATATGTAATTTTAATATTAATTTAATCTTTCTCTTTGCATCTCAACTGAGAATACATATAAAATGGAAAGTCAGTAACTATTTGCAGTAAGAGTAGAAACTAGACTGCAAACAGGTGTTCTTCAGAACACAAGTAATAGGTAGGAGTCTTTTTTTCGCTTTTTGTACCATTTCTATCCTGTGCACAACCTGATATTGCCTTTTTTACAGCAGAGTTATTTGTTAAGACTAAACACAGATAAGAATCAGTTCTAACTTCTATGTGTTCTCTGCAGGCAATATTCATAAATGAGCAACTCTAAATTTTGTTCTGTTGGTTTCTATGAAGATACACATATAAATGAGCAAATCCAAACAGAAATGAATTTAAGCACTCTATCTCCTCAATTTCATTTAAGTTTCTCTAGATCATGTTCAATAAATCTCATGAGCCTCCAATATTAAGAAATGCTGTCAGTGCCAGCTGAAGGAGTTGCTATGGAAAGTGCTGTTTCTGTCAAAAAACCCTGCTTCTAAGCACAGTGGTACAGTCACAAAGAAATACTTCAAACAGAAGGTGAAGTAATTTAGCACAGGGGTGTTCCTAGACTCCTTGCTCTCTGAGTAGAAAATGTGATGTGAACCCTAACAATCTAGATAGATGTACAAAACTGTGCAGGTAGATTGTAAACAGATACAAGTACTGTCCTGGAAATATTTGTACTATGTTATTCCAGTAACTCTGCCTACTTAGTTTCTAGGACACTGATAAATCAATAGATTCGTGGAACAATAAACAAACATTTGACATAGGCAGTAGCTAAACCTCCTCAATCTTTCTCATACTAATAGCCTTGTGTGTATGCAGAGGACATCAAAGAATATGTTTTTCAGAGATTACTGTTTTTCTTATTATAACATGAAAGCACATATCCCATACAAACGTAAAATTTACTTGCATTGCTATGCCTGGATAAAAAATTATTTCAAAGGCAATTATTTCACTTGAATAAGTGGGGCTTTGTCCAAAAACAAAGCTCTTTATTGAGATTCTATGCTTTCGTAGTAGTTTGGTTTTGAAAGGCACTCAGGTTCTTAACAGTACTGTCAGAGGCCTAAGCTCTCTTTAACAGATAGCATACCTGCTTAAACAGAGAAGAGGATATTTTTAGTAATGTTTCATTTATGCAGCCATCTACTGGTTATGTTTATTTCTACCTTTGAAATTAAAACAATATTGTGAGCCTCAAATGTTACATTGGGGTTTAAAATCTCTATTTCATTGTGCACCTGACTCTATCTCTCTGCTCTTAGTTTCTTCCAGTAGAATGTATAATACCACAGTGAACTACATCTCTAAAGATTGAGGTGTTTGACGTGTGCTCTGGAGCTCCTGGTACGATGATGTAATGCCATTGCAGACACATTTTGTGACACATTTATATACATTGGCACACAGCTGTATCTTGCTGCTACCACCAAAGCGAAATTCTATCATCTACATCTAAGTACCTTCTTTCTGCAACTTCTTAAAGCTGCTATCACATGTCGTCCTATGTGATGAACAGAGCAAAGACTAAAGGACAGGCAACAAGAATGAGTTGAGATCTTGATAATATCCTGGTGTGCCAGATCTTGCTTGCTTATCAACACTGAAAAACACATATGGATCTGTTCCTTGGATCTATACTAAGTGCTGCAGATAGTTTGTAGCTATGAAGAGTGCTGCTTTTACTGGTACCTTAATTAACACCTACCACCAGTGTAGTATTCACATTAACAGATTCTCAATTTAGATTTGAAGCTGACACATTCTCACACTCCTCCAAGAGAAGAGATTGTTGCTTTGTAAATCTGTTATGAAAATGAAACAATTGCACATTTAAGGTCACACAAGAATTTGTGGATATGGAGGAATTTACTGTGATAGTGCAGAAAGAGAGATCAGGCGCAGAGACTAAGGCAAAAGCATTCCACATGTCAAAAGAGGAAAGGTAGAATTAACTACTTGACATGAAAGTAGCTGTAAATGCTATGAAAGAAGCTTGTAAAGATGATGGGACTTGGGGCTGAAACAGTTGTAGGGTAGTGACAGTGAAATTCTATTGCGTTTGTTTGAGTCATCCATTTGAGATAGCATGACTTTCTTTAAAAATGAACAAGATTGGCAAAAAAACCCCTCCAAACCCTTCAATTAGATATAGTAAATTACAAAACTTCAAAACTTTGACTTTCCACTCAAGCTGAGGGAGTAACTTTGTCTGAATCCTGTAGCAAATTCCCAAAACTAAACAAGTTTCTGGCAGGTATGTGGAAGCAGGACTTACCATGATTGCAATTGGGCCTAGGACACAGCAGCATCACAAGAAAGAGACGGAGAAGCTCGACAGAGGTATGTAAGTTTGCATGACTGCAACTTCTGGGTTTTCAGGAAGAAATGGATACATCTGCTGAAACACAGTTCACTTCTATACTGATGCTGCTGCCTTGACATTTCAAACCCCACTCACAGAGCAATTTATGTCTCCATAATCTATATCTGCGTAAACCCTGGTAGTATTGTATTATGTCATGGTTTGTGTTGATAGAGGGCTGAACCTTTTTCTGTCTCCCTTCTGTGCAGTAGAAATAACCTTCTGCCTGACTGGGATCTGTGAAGCAGACTCAATGTTTGTACCACTGATGCCTTAAGGGGTATGCTTAATATTTTGGAGAATTCACTTTGGCTAGGTAGCTCGATAACTTGGAATATTAAGGGCCAGAAAAGCCTGTGTACCAGTGTTTGCATTCTTGAGTATAGGTAAGTGGGGGATAAGACAAAACACAGGGTTAGGCTTCCAGGCCTACTAGAGGGTTAAGTAACAAGGGACCATCTTGTTGGACGTTTGAGGAACACAGTACTAAGATGGACTTTAGTTGGATAGTATGGGGGGAGGGCAGTCCAAAGGTTATAAAAATGGACAGATTGTTACGATTTTTATCTTTGGATCACAGGACATCACCAGTAAAGCTGCTTCTCCCCTTCATTCCATGTTTCTTAATTTTTTAACTATTTCCCTTAAGGCAACATCATAACAAGAATTTTGTATAAGAATGCAAAAAAGTGCATTAGTAGTTCAAACTAGTTCTTAGCAATTTATGTTCTGTTATACTTCAAGCCTGAGATTTTTGATCAGATGAACTCAACTCTGTGAACTGACGCAGAATGTTTCTTACTAAAAAATCGAGCTGTGGTTTGTAATCTGCTTATCAGATTTATTTTAAAAGGCTAATGCACTTGACCTTTGAATGAAGTCTATTAGTTTGAGGTATTTCTTTTCAATCACGACCTAGAACATTCTTATCTAATGGTCAGATTCCAAAACACAATATGCAGTATAAAATCAGAGGGCTCTAGAAACTATGTTAGAAGTATTTGTTCTGTTAGAGCTTAATGGAAAGAAATTGATGGGACCATCAAGTGCAGGCTGGTCATGCCACAGTATGTTCCCAGCTGTACTTGTTGACGAACACTTGGCAAACTATACTTGTTGACAAATAATTTGTTGCTACACTCCAACTGCACTTCATGTGATAACAGTGCTGGGCTTCCAAAAGCATTCTCGTGGCCTTCAGAAGAATGGTGTAATTATCATGCTGGATAGAGCCTGGGTGAATATTGAAGTAGGACATGGGTGAGTCTTTTCTACTTAACATAGTAAGGGAGTGGGTGTTCTAAAGTTACACAAACGAGCAAGAGACACAGCCATCTGCAGCTGCTCCCAACTAGGAGGAAGAGAGAAAGAGGGAACGTGTACTAACCTGGAGTTTCTATTAGTCTGGCCTTCAGGCTGGTAACTGTTGCTGTAGATCCACGGCAAAGAGTAGCTCAATTTAACGGCAAGGGCAGTGAATAGAAGAACCAGCCATACCCCCCTGTATTGGCTGTGCTTCCTATGTGGAATAGTAAAGCCAAGATTCATCGGTAGAATCTAAACGTGAATCCTCATGGAACAGTAACAAAGGGACAGTCTCTGTCTTTTGCTGATGTATTGGTTTCTCCGTGGCCAGGTTTTGGTAGCAACAGGGGCAGGGCTAAAGGGGAGGCTTCTTCGAGAAGCAGCTGTAAGTTTTCCTCATGTCCAGCAGAGCCAATGCCAGTCAGCTCCAGGCCGGGCCTGTCACTGGCCAAGGCCAGGCCAATGAGCAAAGGAATGCCTCTCTGAGAACATATTTAGGAAGGAAGAAAAAAAATGTTAAGTTAGACAAAGATGAATGCTGGAGAAGACCAGGGTGAGAGCCTGTGAACAACAACGCAGACACCAAGGTCAGTGCAGAAAGAAGGGCAGGAGATGCTCCGGGCGCCGGAGCTGAGATCCAGCTGCAGCCCATGGGGAAGACCATGGTGAAGCAGCTGTGCCCCTGCAGCCCATGGAGGAGCACAGGAGTGCAGAGATCCACCTGTAGCCCATGGAGGAGCCACGCCGGAGCAGGTGGATGCTGGGGGAAGGCTGTAGCCCGTGGGAGACCCAAGGTAGAGCCGGGTCCTGGCAGGAGACTGTAGCCTGTGGGGAGAGGAGCCCACGCTGGAGCAGGATTCTCCTGCTAGGATTTGTGGCCTGTGGGGTCCACACTGGAGCAGCTGCACCTGAGGGACTGCACCCTGTGGAATGTGAGCCATGTGGCAGCAGTGTGTGAAGGTCTGCTGCCCATGGGATGGGCTCTCACCAGAGCAGTCTGTGAGAGGAACTGTGTCCTGTGAGAGAGACCTACACTGGAGCAGTTTGTGAAGAGCTGTCTCCAGTGGGATGGGACCCCACAGAATGCAGTTGGAAGGACTCTTCTTCTCAAGCAGCGGCTGAAAACAATAGCTGACCACAACAACCCCCTCCTTCACCTCACCTTTTCCCTGGAGTGCTTCGGGAGAGCAGGTTGGATGTAAGAGAGAGGAGGTGGGGGGGAAAGGTGTCTCTACCTGACCCTCACTCTTAGCTCTGATCTTGTTAGTAATAAATTTAACTATTATTCCCACATGGAGTCTTTTTTTGCCTGTGACAGTGATTAGCAAAGAATCTGTTATGGTCCTTAACTAACGAAACCTCTCATTATATTCTCCCTCCTCTATTGCTGGGCGAGGGGGAGTGAGAGAGTGGCTGTAGTGGGCCCCTGGCATCCAGTCCGGGTTAAACCACTACAGCTGAGCAAAGTGAAGGAGCCTCTTCTTGCTCTGTGCTATGCCCCTATTGGGAAATCCTATCTGCTCAGTTACCATAAGATGTTCAAATTCCACTCTGAACCCTTAAATTTTTTATCTAAGGAAGAGATTCTCAGTTCCTGAGGATGCAGGAGAAGGGATATTGTTATCTGGCCAAGTGTCACAGCTCACTAAACAAGAGTCAGTTAATGCAGGAATTATCCCTGGGGTAGTAGTCACCTGTTGGTTTTCAGAAAATAATTTTTACTCTTCCACTTGTTTCTCCAGTTTCTGTCATCCATTGTATGTACTATTTTGTAGTGAAGAATACTAGCTCCTAAATTTTCATGAACTAGTTAGAGAAAATTTTCTAGCAGACACAACTTATTTGTATTTGGTGTAAGTTACAATGCTGATTTAAAAACAAAATAAAGGATTTTTTTTTTAATCAACATACAAAGTTAGACAAGTGAGTTACAGTTTGGAAATTAAGATAGTAAGTTATGTTAAAAATTTAAGGGCAGTGAACATAAGTCTGATTTTAATATGCATAATTGTGACTTATATCGCTCAATATCAAATTACTTCCCCAGAAAGAGATAATCTTAAAGCACACAAAAACTAAGCTATCCAACAGTATACTGCTGCATGAAGGTATTCCTCATTTTACCTTTGTAATACTTCAGAAAATTTCTTTAAGACCTAAGTTGCTATTATAGGACCTTGACAATGAACATGAAACAACTGGTGATTGATCATGAATAATTAAGAACTAAGAGCTCTAAGAAAGCAGAGAGGACTCTTGATCTCAGTTGCCCAAGAAGAGACAGTAGCTAACAAATGCACAATAAAAAAAAATAATTAAAAATTGTTCATCTCTCTATTTTGTGCTGATTTAGTGGTGCATTCATGACTATGTATATTACATTTTATTAGCAAAGTTCCACTCCTACTGCTTTTATTCCTGACACACACCACACTAAGAATCTATCTTTGAGCTTGTGTTTAAAAAGTACTTTTATTTAATAATCTGTTTTATTGAAGAGAGAATATGGACTCACAGAGCTTGCACCTTATTATGACCTTCTGAAATTTTAAAAAGGCATGACTACATTTTTAACAGCCTTGAAACTCAAGGACTTCTTTTTTCTCCAATGATTTTCCAGGATAAAATCCCACTTCTTTAAAGATATATTTTACTTTATTCTCTGAAAAGTTCCATGGAGTTCCATGGCTCTTTGGCTCTACTAAATCTAATTACAAACTGCTGCTTGTTGGTCTTTCTGTTTATGTATGGTAAACACTTAAGAAATGTCACTGATCTGATGCCCTACAGGGTAACTGTCTGATCCCAGTGTGAACACTTCAAGTGGTTTCTCAGCCTTCTAGTTTATCACAGTAGGAAATATGTGTGCAAAAAAAAAAAAAAAAGGCAACTATATAACAGTGGTTCTATTTACAATTAATGTAACATTTACTATTTTTTATTCACTCTCCTCTTTTGAGTTAAGAGGTGAGATAACACACTGTTTGTTACAGGCATGTCTGGAATTGCAGAGTACTCAGGAAGTTAGCTCATCACCACTCTGTCTCAGGCAGGTGACGGTCTCCAGAGAAAAACTAAACCACATTTGTAAACATCCCTGGAATGCACAAATGTCCATATGAGATCAGATTCTTGAAAGAAATTCTCCCTGATACTAGAACAACGTGCTTTGCACATTCACATGAATTTTAATTCTGAAAAGTAGATTTAAGTGAGATTTAAATACTGAAAGATTTTCACCACAGCAATGACATTTGTATTTCTCTCCTGGCAATGATCTCACCACAACTATTACATTGATCTCTGGTGGTACTGTTTTCTCAATTTATGAGCAGTTTCTTGTTCAAGAACATTTCCAGAATTTATGTAAATATTAACCATAATTTTAGAAGAAAAATAAATTTTAAAATAGACCCTATTATGTAGCAAAAAAACTACTATTCCCCGTGTAAAATATACCAGTCTAAGCATTTTGATCAGCATACTCAGAAATTGTTATTCCTATAGCTGAATATTGCAAATGCGCACCACCGATATTCTTGCACTGTTTTGCTCCAGGTGGAAATCTTCAGGTGGCTATAAGAGCAAAAGCAAATTGATGGAAGTAGCAGTGATGACAAGCAGAATGCTTTTTCTCGCAGGACTCAGAACTGCAAAAGTAAATGGAGGATTACTATGCAAATAGATTCACAAATAGTAGCTGATAAGCACATAACTAGTAAGCACATAAGTATCTAGTAAGAAAAACAGCAGATTCCAGGTCAGACTTTTAAGACTCATTTCTCTGCCTCCAGTAAAACAACATGATTCACCCACTAGGAAAAAAAAAATCTGTTATAAGAAATAATGAAGCAACTTTTTTCTTAATTTAGACCTGTAAAAAAGCCTTTTCTTCCAAACACTAGAATCTGTAAAGCTATAAACTAGTCAGAGAAATGCCACCTTAAAATTTGTCCCAAGCAAAAGTGACTAAGGCATTTTGGTAAACTTATGCCATTACCCAGCTTCAGGGAAGGCAAGGCAGCAGCTAAAGACAGAATTATTTTTTTCTGCTTCACTGTTCATTCGTTTTGACTTTCTGCTCCTGTAGATGAATTTGCATGTTTTCTATGATTGCTAAACAAGGTAAGTTTTTCTGGAACATGTAATTTAACAAAAGATGGTGAGGATTTTTTGTTACTTAGTCATTGATGTTTTAAAAAACATTTTCTATTCTTCTTTCCTTAAATTCTGCTGAAGTCTAACTCTGAATTGAAGGGTTTATTTGATGGAAAAATTTAATAATTTTGTGCCGCTCTGGTCACAGCCACCCAGGTTTCACAATTATCAAAACACAAGACATTCCAACTGTCCTGTGAAGCAGTTGATATGATCTATATTAATTTTACTGAGGAAGAAAACAAGATATAATGGAAGTTTCTGAAAATGTTTCCTGTGAAATTTGTAGTAGGGCCAGGACATGAACACAAATTGTGGTGTAATTTGATCCCTAAGCCAATGGTTACCAAACTGTTATCTATGGATGCATTGCACAATTATGGTAAATAGTCTATAGGTCATTCACAAAACCATATTGCCTATAGAATGATTTCAGTCTGAAAAGTTGATTTAAGGAACAGTGAATAGTTATACTCTCTTGGTCTGAAATATTTGTAAAGCATCACGTTTTCCTGCAAGTATGAAACATAGCCAAAAGCCTGTAGCTGTAATTGCTAAATGAGTTTGTGTTTCCCTGTATCTGTACTTTTCTCTTCAGAGAAGTATGAATGAAAAACACCACCATAACAATGTATAGAATGTCAATTACATCCTCACACCATCAAATGTGTGTATATCCTAAAAAAGAAAAGGGAGGGAGAATATTTACTCCAAGAAAAGTTATATAGTTTGAGTATATGAAAAGAACATTTACTCTAAGAAAAATTATGAATTTTCATTGTGACATAATGCAGAACATAGGAAGGATGGAGAGTCACTACAAGCAAGTTGTAACACCACGTAAAAAGGCAGGAATACTAGCTGGTTGTCTTAAATACTCTTGTTCTGTGGCTACTGTACCTATTTTTCCAGGACATGTTCTTCTCTCCTGCTCTCATAGTCTTGCCCAGGCAGATTTTTGGTAAAAGCAGTTTATGCCTATTATTTTTAATCTCTGTGAAAGGAGACAGAGTTGTGTGGGAGGGAGAGCAGCAGTACCTGGGCCAACAGGGCAGGAAGAGCTGAGCAGTAAGAAACTGGCTTCTGGACAGAGGACTTAGGTTGAGGGGAGAAGATAAGGGAAGATTGCCAGCTCAGGATGAGGAATTTAGGGAGACTTTTGAAAAGAGTGGAATAAGTGTGAGAAACTGAATTTTTGCCTTGCAGCCATAGAATTCTTAGTTGGGATACACAGGCAGTTTCAGGACAAGCGAGGAATGGAACAGAATGGACTGGGGAATGTGATTGGCTGTGTGTTATGTGAGGGTCCAGGAGGGATGGGCTTAACACTGGAACAGCTCCACTCTATCCTCACTCAGACAACTAGGCATTCTATTTGTGGACTAGAGAAAAAAACCATAGCTTGATGAAACACCCAATAAAGCTAGGTAGCCAGGTACTACCTTTGCTTCTTTTTTGACACTGGAAATTTGTTGTCTCACCAGCAGACACATCTGGAAAGAGCCATGAGGTAATTGCAGCACCAGTAAACAGTCACTGGGTATACAGAGGGTATTTTTTTTGGCCGTTTGTCATGTTGTGGATGGATTCTGAGGACTTTGCTGAACAGAAGAGATGCTAAAGTCTACTAGAGCACTTCAGGGCAATTCGGGTTTGGAAGGTGGGTGCTGCTTTGACCACCTACTCTGCAGTGCTGAGCTGTGACAGTGTGAGGGTGTGCAGGGGACACGAGTGCTGTACTGCTTCTCGTTCCCAGCACTGCTTTGCTTACTTCAGCATAACATCATTCCTCTAGCTGAGTTCTGGCAATTGTATAGAAGAGGACCTGAAACAGATATTTTTTTCTCATAGGTTTAACATAGCTGGCTACATTTAGGGATACACTATTGCTACTATTTTTCTCTCTTTAAACACTTAATACTTGCACTATCCAACACAATAGTTAGCTATTTAAAGAGTGCTTGCATTTTCCTCTACTGTGTTATTCTGGAAAACAAGCTGCCTGAATGGTTTCTTTTTATGTGTACTGATCAGTTAGAGTTCTCTTACAGTGCATCTCACCTTTTCAACAGTCAGTGGAATCTTCAAAACACTACTTGTTGTACGTAACAAGGTATGGCTTGTTCTCTCAGCATGTGTCCTCTATCACAAAGAGCTTGAAATTGAGAGTTTGGACAAGAACTTTGGTAGATTAAAGTTTCACTTCATCACTGCAGCTTCTATTTATATACATTACAAATATATAATACTTGTAATAATATATAATATATATATTATTTTATATCTATTTATATTTTTATGTACATAGATGCACATACACATATATATGGAGAAGAGGAGAAAATAAGGCATTCTAAGAACAAAATATTTTGAGTTTAATGTATTCTTGTGTAGTTTTGCTATAGTTGTTAATATCTGTTCTTTACAGTGAATAACAAGAGCTAAGAATATTTTTCTTGTGTTGAGAAGAGAATGTTTATTAATGGTTAATATCCATGCTTGTAACAATCCTGTGTACACCAATGACAGTGATCCCACCTGTAGGCCAGTATGCTTCCTTCATAAAGATATCCTGAGATTATCCTTTATTTTTGTCATTGCAACCATGAGGTCTTCAGAAACATATCTGGGCACAGGTAACACGCTGCTTTGCTTAAGGCAAAACCAAGTTAGATTGTCTTCAGCCTTCTTGTCCTCAGCCTGCTCTCACCTTGGTTTTGGTCCCTCTTCTTCACCCCCAGTATACCAGTTGAATTGTTCATCTTTTGCAATGAAATTCTCTGAAAAGATCTAGACAAAAATCAAAATCAACTTTCTTTATAAAATGTAGGTCCTCATGACAGCCCTCCTTTTATATCTACAACTATCATGTCAGGCAGGTCACCCACTCTATAACACATGTTTTTAATAAAGTCCATAAATGGTTTACAAGTCCTTTGAAATTAACCCTAACTCATCTCCGTACCACCACTCTGCCATATGAACTCCCCTTTTAGGAGACATGGTTTGAACTGCTTCATTTAATACTTGGTGACAAACAGAACAGAGGGGACATTTTTAAAGCAAAGCAGTCCTAGCCAGGTTTGACTCTCAGAGGCATAGTTTAGTGTCATAGTTTTTAGGCTAAAACACTAAAACATGATGCTTTCTCCTGTGTTCTTCCAGTAAAGAGAATCCTGACTTCAAAAATCTGGCATTTACGGGGTGCTTTCAAGCCTCAGAGGTATAGCTACAGATAACATACTGAAATTTTTAATAAATACTAAATCCCACTCCTGCGGCATGCAATGAATTCTCAACTTTGAATGATCTGTGCACACAGAATGAAAATGTCAGGACGTTTAAGTGCATGTTGTAATGAGACTCACAGGATTAACAAACCAGGCTGGCATCAGAGCTGGAGCTTCACTGCTTTCTGCTTCAGCATTTTCCCACAAGAGGGCAATGTCATACCTACTTTCCATCCTTCAGTAGAAGAATACATCCAGAGCTTTGACACTCTACACATTGCTCCCTCCACTGACAGATCCATACTTTTTATGCTGAGTTGTTTTTACATAAATAAATCTATTTAATATAGTGGTTATTTATCTTCATTAACTGGTCTACCATTTCTTGGCAAAAAATTAGTAACTGGGAGGCTGTTTGCTCAAAAGGACGTCGTAAGACCAAAGGTTTTCTGTCACTGTGCAAGCCTTGAGCTTTTGTGGTCCTTTGAAATCTTGTAATTTACTTTCTATATATGTTTGTAAGAGGAAAGGAGCTTCAGACTTTAGTGCTGGCCTGCTACACTTAAACAACACAACTATCAGGCAGATGAAAGATGAGCTGAACTCTTAATTGTTACCGGTGGGGATCTGTGGGGGGGAAAGTTTGAGACAAGGAAGATGGGAATTAGCAAGTCATCAGTGCAGTGCTACACACTTCCGTAAATTGTCCTATAAACCAACCTCATGTTTAATTAATCTGATATAAGAGGTCTTCATATATAACAAAAACAAATTGTGTGTTTGCTTTTTCGAACCCAAAGTGAATTGATGGTGCCCTACCCCCCACTCCCTTACCTGTATGTTTAAAGAGTGCAGTTTTTACAGCTACTTTTTTACTTTTTCCTTTATAGGCAGACAGGACAAGATAGCAACAACATGCATCCCAGTGATACCAGGTTTTTTGCCATCTGGCATGTCAGCAGCGCAAGCAAAATATTGCAACATCTGACTCCTCCACAGCATTCTCTCCTCACCACAGCAGCAGGAAAGATAAATGGTATTCCAGAAAAAACAGCTCAGCAGAAATCCATGCCAGGGCCACATCTCTGCATTTCATAGGAAGCTTTTAATATCTTTCAGGACTGAATCTTCATGAATCACCTAAGGGAGTGTGTGTCATGTCTAGGGCTAGCTATCAGGGCTTCCTGGCTCCAGGCCTTCTGTTTTGGCACAGCCCTTTGGAAAGGAAGCTGTAGACACAGATGGTAAGCCTTTGGTATTGCAACTGGTGAATATTACACAATTCTTTACTCAAAATATACATGCTGCAAGCTTTAAACCCCTAATATCAAGGAGGGGGGAAAGCATCCTAGTTTGAGTTGCAGCATTCTCATTATTCAGAAATTCTAATTGAGTTACACTTTTTTAATAGCCAATAATAGTTGTCCAAAGCAGAGAAAATACTACAAATGGAATAATTTATTTGTGATCTTGTTTGGATTTGGTAATTTAGGAATCCAAAAAGTTCAAATTGCTGATATTTTGAAAATGTTCCCAGTAGATGCCTTTTCTGCATTCCTTGATGCCTCCTGCCATTCAACATGAGATCATGTTGAATCAATGCAGTCTTCTCTGGTGTGATTACTCATGTACTGCAGTGTTGACCCTCTCTGAAGCATTCAGTTGCCCCTGCAGACTTGATGGAAGAGGGACACTGTTGCTTGACTATGAACAATAAATACGCCTTGGTCTATTTTGACTGCTTTGTGGTTTCTGTCATCTAAATATTGGTCTACTTCTGTTGAAAGCCCCTTCTGCTACCTGAATGGTGTAAAAGGATTAGAAGAGAGTCATAAACATCCGTACAGTTCATGTTACAATTGTTGTAAATCACCCCTCTTGTTTAATTTAGAGATTGTTGGTTAGTTTCATTTCTAGTGCAGTAGAAGAGCCTAAACATATTTACAGAGCCATTTTTTCTCCTTTTCTCCCCTTTGTTTAGTTTTTTTGCTTTGTAGTGTTATTTTAAAAAAAAAAATGCTGCGAAAGAAGATAACCAAACTACCCCCAAAATGCCAGGCAGTGGAAGGGCTTAGGAAAATTTATTTTTCAAAGGCAAAAACACTAAACAGTGTGTACACTGGGCATGAAAGAATGCAAAAACCTTTTCCCTTCTGAACATTCTTAACAGCTTGGTTTGCCTTCCCACACTTCGTGGGGGAGTCCAAGGTTGTCTGAGAAAAAATTGTCTTTTCAGGGAGTTAATTGCTCTGCAAGGGCAGAGGAGAGACATCCAAACTGTTTGTGCAAAAAATGAAGCTGATGCCTCTTTCGGGCAGGAAAGTCTTATAAGCAAAATAAGCCCTAGAACTCCTCATAAAAGTAATTTTTGACCACTTAAGTACAGCTCTTCTGTTGCTAATTAGTTTCATGTTTTGTCTAGGTACACCCTTAAAGAAGTAGTAACTAAATGCTGACTGAACAAGCTAAGTAGTCTCTCAGCAGTTGTACCTATACAATACAGCAAAATTGAGACAGGCAGTGATCTGGCAGCTGGGCTGTGCTCAACTATACATGGCACACAGCTCTGTAGCAGCAAGGTATTTGTGGCACAAATGCCATCCTGGGTTCACTGGCCCTCATGTGTTACATTTGGAGTGAGCTTGATGGGAATAAATAAGAAGTATATTTTTTTGTTGAACTAAAATGAACCATGTCGCTTACATTACTTAACTTACTGCTCCTTGCAGTTTTGAAACTTTTAAATGTAAAGTGCATGTTTGGGGATTAAAGAAAGTTGTTTTTATAGAGCCAATACTCTAGTTTATGGGATCTGGGCTTAGAGACTTGGGATGTATGAGATACTGGAGACAGATTTTTCTTTGCCCCTAAATGGTTCTGTTTTCATAAATGCTAGATTGTATTGCTAGTGGCATAAAATTATAGACCATGTCATATGTGGTTATGAGAGCCTCTCAACTACATTTGGCAAACCGTACTACTGCAAAAATATTTAAACTAGACAACCGATTCGTCCAAATAGTGACACTGTGGTTTGTTGAATGTTATATAAACCTCCATAATTTTTCTAGACTATTTGGATATGCTTTGAAACAGAACCTTTTGAAACGAACCCCAAATGCACTTTGGAAAATAAGGCAGTTGGAATAATCAAGTGATTTTTTTAATTGGGTCCTATAATCATTACCCTTTTAGTTTGTAGGAAAGAAATACAGATAAAGGTGTCAGTCACACTTATTTGCACTCAGCTGACGTGTTTCCATTTTGTCTCATAGATTTCTGTAGAAAAATTCAAATGTGCACTTTTTTCTGTTCTTTAAACAGAGCACAGTACTGACCTGCGAAATACTTAGTTTGAAAACAATGATTTAAAAGAAGTCAGATATAACAAAAAGGCAAATGCATTTTTATAGAAGGTCTGGAAATGCAGCATATTGTTATAGTTCTATGTTTCTGAAGTCTGAATTTTATTTATGTTTCTTTCCATTACATCAGTATTTGTCTGAGGGTACAAAACAGAAAACCTATGCATAGAAAGAGAGAACATGGTAGAAGTTTTATTTCTTTAACATATTTGCAGTAAAAAAGACAAAATATGTGTACATTTAATCTGCAGTGATAACCTGCTGGTTCTTACTGGTACACTGATCCCTACACATGCTGCCGTTATCCTTCAAAGCAACATACTAAAAGACTAAAGCCTTGTAGTAGTGTCATAACCCACTGTTTTCCTATCATGATAAGCAAGACAGACAAGTTTTTCCTGCCTTCCTGATCCTGTCTGTTTTCTGTTTATCATGCCATCTCCTAGTGCACCACTGAGAGTTCCCACTGGTTTTTACCCACTACCCACTTCCCTGCCTAGGTGGATGCTCCTGCACTAGAGGATACGTTCATGATGCTCTTTTCCAGTGATAACTGGTAAGTGGTCACCTCTGGAGCAATGGCAGTGTCCTACTTCATTGGGATCTGGAATTGTGGAAGACAGAGTATTCTCTTTCTGATGAGTGTCAGATGGAAAAATGGTAGCTGTATTCGTCAAAACGATAAGCCATAGAACAGCTCTGGGCAAAAGTGGGTTGAACACAATAGACAGTGCCTGTAAGTGCAAATTAGAAAGCAATTTCCAATCACTTTTGTATTGACAGCAACAAAGAGATATTTGGTCACCACAGGAGTAGTCTTCTGCCATGTGCTACCAGATATTTCACCTTGGTGGCTTGCCCCCTGTGAGTTTCTACTATTTGCTGGAGCCTTGATGAAAACATGAGCATAAACTACTCCTCTTCTGCTCTCTACCTTGTGAATGCTCATTCTGGTGAAGAGTAACAGAGCAATTTCCCCACAGAAAGATTAGAACTTTATGAGTGGAGGAGTGGAAACAGGCATCGGGTTCCTGGGGGAAAAAAAAAGCCCAGCAACATCAGCCACGGTAAACAAGGTCTGTGGTTCAGGGTTTTTTTATGAGGACATCAGTGCAGTAGGGTTAGTATGCAAGAATGCACTCAAGAACCTCACATCCTGCAATTCTTAAAAAAAGCCAATGTTTGGGGGAGAACATTTCTTTGCTGTGTGCTTTGTGCACCAAGGATCAGTCCTCTGCAACTAGGCTTGCAATGGTGAATGCAATAGATAAGCCATCCAAATTTCATTGTTAATCTGTGGAATTGTGATCAGGTGGATTACACTTAACAATTAAAATCAACAGTTGACTAAGACTGTGATTACTGTGACTCAGAGTACCTTAAAAATGTAAAATGCCAGCAAGATGAAGCCTCGACATTCTCAGGAAGATTTGGTTCTTTTATGATCTGAACTGTGCAAGCTCTATAAAAACATAGTGTGAATATAATAAAGCTGTGTCATGACCTTTATTATAGCAATAAAATGCTGGGTTTTGTCTGATTTTTCTAATAGAAAGTAATGAGGTCATCCTATTGCATGCTCTGCAGTCCATGTAGAACTCTCAGGGACATTATCTTAGAAAGAATAGGTGCCAGTTTAAAAGCTATGGTTGAACTGGGATGAAAACAGAAGACAATTTCCATTATATATATTATATATAATGTATATGCATATTATTCATATATATATAATATTTTTTTGCCCCATGGTTATCATCTTCCCTTCTGCTACTCCTGCTTCAGTTTTCTACAGCCAGTCCATCCTTGGTAAGGGCAGCCTGGTCTGCACTGTGGGAGATGGTGTGGACCTGCACACACAAAGACAGTCTTCCTCTAGAAACCCTAAAACAACTGAAAAGCAGAATCCTTACAGGAGGTATGATTTCAGACCATCTCCATACCTTCAATGGAGCTCAACTGCTACTGACATGAAGAAAGCAAAGGGAAGCTTCTTCCTTGCTCCAGTCTGGGCACCATCTGGTATTTTTTTTAGAAGAAAAACTGCATAAGGTGTTACTTCTTGCTGGGTTTTTTTAAGGAAGAATGAAAGAATTATATCAGTTGTGATGCTTGGTATTGCAACCATTCTTTTTTTTTGTCAGTGCATTTTTATCATATGTTCAAATTATGTGCGGCATGTTTTTTTCCACAACCCAATGTCAAGATGTGGACCATACTTAAAGGAACTTACTCTGAGAAAAGAAGTGTAGCATATTTGTTGAACTACTGCCTGAGGAAATGCTTTAGGCTTGTGGCAAAAGTGAGATGAGGAGATTAAGTGGCAGTCTTTTAGTTTTGAATATATGTTGCCTCAATATCAATTCACGGATAACAATAAGCTAGCACAAAGAACACAACAATTCTACTAAGCAGTAGTAAATAGTTCTTTTATGTTTTGGGTGTGAAACAGCACATAAAATGGCAGTTGCTGTTTGAAGGAGTTTGAAGTACCTTCATAACACTGCCTTTACCGTACAGAGCATGTTTCAATCATTTTCTTCACACTATGATTCTTGAAACAGACAGTTCTCAGTAATGACAGAAAGGTGAGTGCCACTGAACCGACCATGCCTTTGTTGAATAGTCAGATTATGGGGCTTTCAAAGCATCCCGAGTCTCTAAACTTTCATGGTTCAGCTCTGAGGAAGAGAGCTTAAGTTGAGATCAACTGCCTGAAAGTCTTAGTCCTCAAGCATTCAGGTAATTCTGAGAAAAATAAAAGTCATAAACAAACCCTTGCAGGCTATAATGACTTTTAAGAATCGTTTGCAACCTGAAGTATAAGGTTTGTGTACTTTGGATGACTCACAATAGGCAAATCATTTATTTCCAATATTTCTGTGTTGTTTTTAGCATTGCACAAAATGTTCTATGCTTAGATAAGTCTTCTGAAAGCAGACATTAATTTAACAAGAAAATCACATCTCAGCTGGTATATTTGGCTCTCAGAGTGCTCTTATTAAAAAACAAAATTCTGTAAGGCAATAGAGACTGAGGGCTTTGCATAAGTCACACAGTGAATCAGTGATTCAGTTGAGATAATGTGAGTGACTCTCCTTTCCCTTTTTTACCCCAACTATTAGATAGTTCTCCTGCCAGAATAAACAGTCTGCATGACTTGGTAAAGAGGTTAAAATGTCAGGTCGAGTTCGTTTTAAATTGCTTGAGCCATTTGTGGAATGTAAACTCTATGATCAAGTTTGTATTGAACTATGAATCTTCAAAACAGTTCAGTACTCAGATAAAACCTGATTTGCACAGCAAGCTGTGGCTTCCTGATAGATACAGGCCAACAGTGTAGGTAGGTCTTCTAATGTGCTAGAACTTCTAAAGAGATTTACTATCTTTATATAACAGATGTGCTCCATTCTCATTAGAAAGGTTAAACCCAAATGGCTATATCAGGATTAGCTAACACCAAGCCCTGTTAAACAGGACTTGTTGGTATGTAAAAATAAAACTACTTAATCAGCTATTAAGAATGATGAAGAAACACTCATGATGTTTATGCAATTTAGCAAAATAATGAAGCAATACTCTGTAAGAAAGATAAAAAGACACATGGCATGCCCAGCTCTTAGTGGGAGGAATAGTTGCACCATATGCAAGCATGTCAAATCAATACAGCTTATGTTCAGCAGCTAAAGCAGGGTGGCATTGACTTTAGTGTACACTAGTTCGTCCAAGCTTAATCCACCTCCAGATAAGATGTTGCAGAAATAAGAACTAATTGCCTTAATTTCTGCTCCTATTCGTTTTCATTTTACCTTCTTTCAGCTAAAAGACTTGGAAATTTTTATGAAGAACCAGTCTCTGCCAGCAAGCTCCAAATCAGACAAATAACAGAGACAGGTAAACAGCTGGAAAAGGAAGTGTATTTGATTCTGTATTATTTCTGAGAACTTCAGGCAAAATGCCTTTCTGTACTCTCTTGACAGTTAAGGATCAATCCTGCATTCATGCTCCAAGCCCTTTCTATCCTCACTAACTAGTTCCCTACAGCGAAGCTCAGAACAGAACTATAGCAAAAGGCAAAGCTGGTTTAAATCAAACTGTGTGGATGTAGCAAACTCAAACTCTTTAATCGTAGTCACTGAAAGCTGCCTAGCCAGTCAAAGGCTGTTAAACCAGCAAAGTCATCTATGGTTACTTAGCCAAATCCAGCACTTGGAGCAGGATTGCTCCAGTTTGCTCTTCCTTCAGATTTGCTACTTCTTGAGCTACTCCGTATTTGCTCATTCCTTGAGATGTCTGTGGTCCTAGAGCAGCTACATACCAGAAAAAGGAGTCCTGCAGGCACTTGTGCATCTCTGCAGGATGTCTGGAGCTGCCCATGCCTGCTGAGCATCTGGGGAGCCATCTCTTCCTGCAGACCTGCCTGGGGGCACTGCTGCTCTCCTTTGCCGTTACCACATTGCATGATTGCCCCAGAACCCTGCTTCAGGTCACTGCAAAGAGGAGAGAGAGGTTGTCACAATGTCTATGGGGTTCTGGGTTACCGTTTCATGTTCAGAGGGGCACACGGGTATGCGCTGTAAAACACCTTGGGTGTCAACTGCTGCAGCAAGGAACATGTAAGAGACAATCCCTGAGTATTCATTTTATTAAAACTAGGGTTTTTTTCCATAAAGCATTAGGCATAAGGACAGAAAAACACAGTCTTTTGCTCAATAAGAGACCTAGGGGCAAAGATAGTTCTCTCTCTTGGATTTTTTTTTCCTTCCCCTGACACCAGAAAATACACACAATTTTTCCACTACCTGGCTGCCCTTCATGTCCTTCAGTAAATCAGCCTCTTACAGACACCAAGCAATCTTATAACCCTGTCCCTACCTTGGACTGGTTGGTCTTTTGTTTTTATGAAGAACAATTATAAAAATTCCAAGAAGCTGTCATAATGGAAATGAACAGGAAGAATCCCGTAAGCAAAAAAAAGCCAAATTGATTTGTAAACTAGACTAGCAGCTTACACTCCCACCCCTCTTCTTTCCTCTCTCAGGGCACACTGGGAGAGTGGAGGCTATTCCCCTTTTCCTTTTCTGTTCTTTCCCTTCCTCTGCAGAGTCAGATTGTTTTCCATTGCATAACTGTGGAATGGTAATCCTCTTCCATCTGTTATTTTTTCTCTCTCCCTCAGGCCTGGTCCAAAACGCATTTAAATTAAGATAATTAATAAAGTCTTTTGTGTCTGACATAGTGAGTCTGTGTCAGCAAGATTTGATCTCCAGCAAGAATTGCAAGAGATGTTGTGACATCAGGAGCAAATTACTCCTTGAAACACTTCTGAGGAAAACACACTGCCGATTTATGACTAGTTTACATTTAAGGATTTGATTTACATATTTCAAAGTACTTTTTATTTCTTAAAAAGTACAATCATCATTTCCGAGCAGCAGCATTGGGCCTTACTAATATTGTTAAAAATAATCACAGTATTTAAACCTACCGTTAGTCTCCAATAAAGCACAGTAAATAAACTAATGAGGAATTCAAATTTTCCACCGTTACAAATGTCAAGGCACTTTTCTGTCGGACAGCTTGTTTCACATCCAGAACCTAGCCTAAACATTACCAAAAAAGGACAGTGAGGGAGCAGGGTGGTATTAGACATGAAACAGCACTCCTGCCTGCTGCCGCAAGCATTGTTCCTTTAGTTTTTCTATGTTGATGGGAAATAGAAATATGGAGTACCATGCAGAAACTGAGGACTAGAGACTGAATTTACTAGTATTTCAAGAAAGTAATAACCTGCTGAAACTGCAATAAGTCATTTGTACTAGATGTTAAAAGAATATTGTGGCATGAAAAATACATAAACTTGCCTCAGTGTGTTGCTGTAGCACACCCTCTACTCAAAATGATTTATTCTGACCTTGATTTAATCAAGAAGTAGTCAAGAAGAAATCCTGGTAGAGTTACATGAGACCAACAGTGTGTCTACAGAAGGGGGAAAAAAAGTGGTTTTTTTCTTTTGGTATTTCAAAATCCACCCTAGATTTTCATAAATTCTGAAGTAAAAGAAAAGGGATAAAATGGACAGCATTGTACAAAATACACAGCCATCTTGGTAATTAAGACCTAGACAAAGGAGGAAAAGTCAGACTGGATAATTCTGTGGGTAGAGCAGCTCTGTCCAGCAGTATTTAAGAGCAGGACCTGGCCCTCAACCACAAGTTACAAAATGCTGCTTACAAGGATAGGGCAAGACTGAGCAGGCAGGATGCAGCTTAATGTGCTAGGACTTACTGGTGCTAAATTAACCAGGGAGCATTTGTTTAAGGAGATGTAAATTAACTGTGAGGTTATGGCTTTCAGCAGCTATTAGCATATTTCATAGTTTATTTGGTGGGAAGAAACAGCAAGAGACAAGAAATCAGGAATAAAATAGGCCAGTAATTTGCATGTCGTCTTGGGATTTAGTCACAGTAGGCTATCTCTGGGCAAGCCACATCTGCCTATGCCTCATAGGATAATAATATGTTCTTACCCCACCTCAACAAAACACCAAATATTTACTCCCAGACACTGCTCAAATACCTGAGAAAAGGTATGTAAAATAAAGTTCAAACCATTCTGTGAATGGCCTCATACCATATGGAAAGTCCCAAGCCTGATATGCTTTGCTGTACCTGAAATGTTCCTTTGGCAAGCTATATCCATCTCAAAAAAAAAAATAAAAAATCCTTGACCATCATCAACCTAAAGAACTTGCAGTTGCTCCAGACAAGACTTAAATATAAATGCAATCAAAACCAGCCCCACTTTTTCTCCCCTCCTTCAAACCAGCTCTCTCCAGTTTCATCCTAATATATCTGACTCTACTTCTCAATGCTGGGACTTCTTATGGTTACTTTGCTCATATTGCCTGCCTCTCTACCTCCCTACCTTTCCTGTGTGTTTTAAACCACTATGCTTTTACTGGTGGAGTCCTTTTGTGCTGATGTGTAACTTCTTCTTTCTGAGGGCAAGCAATCAATGAGATGATGACTGCAGTCCTTTCCTGTACACTTCTTACCCTCAGTGGCACGAAGTGTAAGGAGTTGCCTTAAATCTCCATCGTGGCACTTCCTAATGACGTGTGTTTTACTTGATAGAGTAGGCCTATGTCAAGCAAAGCAAAGAAGACATAAAACTTAGCAGCTTCTTATTTCATTACCTTAAGTGCAAAATTACTTTGTAGCTGAAAGCAAAAGACTTCATTTAGGAAGACAGGCTATTACAGGAGGATTATAAAAATTCATTCTGTAAGGAGGCAGGGGAAGAATAATACAAACAATAACACAGGAATACGCTTGGGTTCTAACTGTCACTACCTTGAAATCCACAATACAGAATGATGAAGGAGGCAGTCACGCAAACCAAGGGTAAGTTGGATACCCTTGGAAAAGGTGAGGATGTCTTTTTGCGGAGCTGATAGTGAGACTGAACAGATCACAGAATCACAGAATCACAGAATCACAGAATCACAGAATCACAGATGAACTAAGTTGAAAAAGAACTTTAAGATCATCAAGTCTAACTTATGACCTAACAACACCTCATCAACCAAACCATGGCACTAAGCGTCACATTCAGTCTCTTTCTAAACACTTCCAAGAATGGTGACTCCACACCTCCCTGGGCAGCCCATTCCAATGACCAATCACTCTTTCTGTGAAGACTTTTTTACTAATGTCTAGCCTAAACTTTAACTGGCACTTCTGCTTTTATTCCACCTCATCAAGATGCCCTTAAAGAAACTAGAATGTGGAGAAACTTGTAACCTTGCAAGGAAGCTATAACTTTAGTCCATTTCCTCCTACACATCCTGCAAAGTGTGAAGACTCCAGGGATGAGTAAGCCTATGTTTTCAAAAAAGTAAAGAAGTGACACAGATATAAACTCAGAGTAGCCTCTATCAGAGCATGGGAGAATACAAATGTGACTGTGGGCTGGACACTGCTGAAACCAGTACATGGGTTCCAGACCTGCACCATTCTTCTAAGGTGTCACAGATTTTTAGGAAATAAAAAGGGCTTGAGAAAGATCATATGCCTTTCACAGCTGGAAGGTAGAGTTGATCGTTTGCTGAGGGCCTGCTTCAGTGGCAACTGACAGGTAAATTGTAAACTCACTGACTCCAAATCCTCTGGAGAAGGGGGGGAGTGATGACAGAAGAAGCATGAGCCAACACATTGTGAATTGATACAGCTGTGTGAATGTCAGGTTTATAGAAATGACAGATTTTTAAACACAGGCTTTTTGTATCACAGTAAAAATGCATTCAAGGACGGCACTGAGACTCAGTGTTGTGAGCAGTTCCTGATTTAGCCTTTAAGAAGATATGACTAGACCTGATTAATTTTTCTGTTACATATTTGCAGGTGACAAAAGTCTCACTGAATCATCCCATTAGTTATCTACAGTTGGAAGCTGAGACCTGAATCATATGCTCTATACTTGTAAAATGTAGTATTAACCTGGACATACAGATTTATCTGTTTTTAATTGCAAAAAATTTTTTCTGTATTTCTGAATCACAAAAAGACTATGAATTAAAAAAACCCACAAGCTAGCTTTGTTTACTAAGAAGGAATTGGGGGTTTTTCCATTTTGTATTTCCCCTACAACATGTGCCTGATCATTGCTGACTCTAGTATAGGCTAAGCAGAATGATCATCAATGAAACTCCTACAAAATGCTTTTTACATTGCAAAAGCATTTTTTTAATACACCCCTGTTCAGAGGGAGGAGAAAGTTGTTAATCTTGTCCGTTTGTAGTGCTGGGAAATACAAAGAAGAAAAACAATCATTGTGCACCTGGATATAAACCAGCTTGAAAGCTGCACTTTTTCCAGGTATTGTCATTCATGGCTGCTCACATGTTGTACAGCATCTAACTGATGAACTTAAAACATTGTCTTTGGAATTTCGATAAAGGATACCCAGCCTCTTTCATTGCAATTGAAGTGATAGTTCCTATGGGCGGATGGCGTAGCTTCGTGTCAGAGGTGAGAGGGAGGGCAGGCATAGTGTTAAAAACAAAGACAGATCTTCATTTTGTGTCAGGGGGAGATTAATTTTATCAGAATGTTGTTAGCTGGAATCAAAATATTTTATTTGAGTCTAGATTTAATGTTTCATTACATCAGATGATTATGGTTTTCATAATTTTGTTAACAATTTAGATCATTTAAATTTGACGGTGATGATCAGTTGTCAATATTAATAGAAACTGATAATTTATTTTCATTAGTATTTTGCAAAAGCATATTAACCAAATAAAATACTCACTGGAAAAACAATTATAATTTAAACCCAGTATGCTGAAAGATAGGCCAGCAGTACATAAATGCATAACTTAGAGTTTTGACAGAAATGTGCATCTGTTTCCCATTAACTTTGCTTGAGACAAGCAAGGAATCAAGGTTTCCCGTGATTTAATTTGAAGAGCAATTTGGACTTCCTTTGCCTCAGCTGGAGATACTATTGGCATGGGACCAGAAATGTTATAACTGTCCTAGGAGTTTCAAGTTTCATGAAGAATAATACCTACAGAAATTCAAACAGGCTGTCAAGAAGCGTTATATGCAGGCTCTCAGTGCTCTCCAGTGTTTCTAATATAAATTCATAGAATGACAGGATCTCAAGGTCAAACAGTACTAAGTTGTGAGTTTTGTTCTCTTTTTTTGGTCACAGAAAGCGACCAACTTAAAAAAGATAATAAACAAATGAATACTGCTAGGCATAACCACAGAGGAATTTTGTCCGGCGGAGAACCTAAAATTCCCCATCAGATTCCCTGAAAGTGACATTACTGACCCAAGTAGCCAAGACTATTGTTCACAGAGATGGAATAGAGCCTGGATAGACAGCCACCAACCCCTGGTTGTGCATGGTGTTCAGAAATGGCTGAACACATTATCTGTGACAGCAAGGTCCTGTGATGATTTCAGGCTATGTACACAGAAGTACAGGCACTCCAGACTCTTACTTGCTTATTTAGACCATGGCCTTAGTTCCTGTGACCAACATATGCTCATATATTTGCATTAATAATTAAACATTAAAGTTACTCCTTTTAATGATTTTTTTTTACCTCCTTTTAATGATTTTTTTTTTTTTTACCAAGTACACTTCACTGTCTTTTGCTTTGGAACAAGGAAAGGAATTATTTTGAGCCACTCAGATTTTGAAAAAGTTAATATAGCAGCACTTCTATGACTCTCTTCTTCAGGTGAAATTTCTGTTTTGTTAGAGTCAGTTCTGACTTTTGCCATAGGACTTGCTGTAGATAATACTTTTACCTCTTGGGCTCCCTGATGACTGAGAGAGATCTAAAGAGTGGAAAAACTGGTATTTTTAACATATCCTATGTTCATGTTTGGTTTTGTGCATTCTTGCATACAGATTGATTTATATCCTAGATAATCATCACTTATTTTTTCTCCTACACAGAATAATCTACAAGACACAAAGTTTTGACTCAGCTGCCTCAAAAAGGGCAATGCTGGTTATTATTTGCAGTTTTCTTCTTTTCTTGTTTGTGCTGTTCTTAAGAACTTGTAAAAAATATTTTAAAATTCAGTTACTGTCAGTTCCACTGAAAAAAATTGTGCTGTTTCTTTGACAGTGAAAACTATCTTCATTGCTTGTTTCTTCTTGTTATGGTTAAACTGTACTGGGTCTTGTAAGATCATACCATTACTAGATATTTAAGGAAAATTCACAGAAAAACAAGTTAGTCTGAAAAATAATGAAAAATATTCTGCCTGATAGTGACTGCAATATATAATTCTACAAAATGAGTAGAAAATATAAAAGCCCCTTAGTAAGGCTATGAAGATACCAAAGCTAGGATTTCTTGAAAATTCACAATTTTTTTTTCCCATGGGTTTTCATCATTGTTGTTGTGTCTTTTAAATGTTGACTCGGTATCCAGATATTGGAAGTCTTTAGGTGAAAGTCAAAAGATTTCACAGCAGAACAATTTGCCTCATCTCTCACATTTTGGAGTTCTTGTTGATCTCAAAAAGAAAGAAAGCAAACAAAGCATACTACTCTGCTCTCTGTTGACTTGTTTCAAGTGACTAAAAGCTACTTCTGGAAAATACATTTTCTAGTGCTTTTTTCTGCTATTAACATTTTTTATTACATGAGATTTTAGTTTTTCACTTTAAGATTCTTTAGTTTTACTGATCCCACAGCTAAGACATCTTATGATCTATATTTGTAGCTGATGTGTGACATTTGTCGTATCGTTACACATAAATAAAAGCATGTTTCATGATAAACAGAAATTCTATGAATCCTCCATGATATTTGCTGAAATTGGAGGCACATACTTACACGTTTCTAGTCAGACAGCTGAAAATTTGACCTATGACAGTAATAAGTAATAATTATTCATATAAAGGCAGACATTTATTGCTGTGTATTTGGTGTAGTGATCTTGGAATAAAATTTACGAGTTCTACCATCAGGTATGGAAAATTGCATAAAGAGGTTTGTTTACAGTTAATACTTAGTGTATCACATATGATCTTCAGTCAGCAAAATAAAACAGGTTTAGGTATCTTTCCCCATCGGACACTGTATGTCAATTTAAGGGTCTTACAGTCAGTGCAATGTCATCCCTGACTGTGACTTGCAGAAACCGAACTCACAACGTAAGCCTCGTTATGAGAAAGGTGTGTTTATTCTGTGCAGGGAGCAGGGTTACAGATCCATTCCAAATCCCCGCTCCCCGATCCCATGACTGTCCCGGGCTTATATCCCCCTCCTGAGTGACAGCCGTCACACAGCTCGGGTTGGCCCCTCCTGCTCCGAGCCCACCCTCTGCTCCGCCCCGTCCCTTCGAGGGCCGGGCTGTCGTTGCCATCGTCCCCTGTCACAGACAGGCACACCCTCCTCTTCTAGGAGACCTTGAGATGTTGTTCCAGGCTGTTGTGATGTCTGGTTTTCGCCGTCTCTGTCCCCCTTATCTGATGTTCGTGTCTAATGTTTACAGAACTTGCTCTATCCTAGCCCTGTGTCTCAGCAGGGCCCTGACTTCCCTTTCTGACCCCAACTCAACTGGAGCTCAAAACAATTCTTTAGCTTACATGAGAAGATGTTCTTTAATGATATAAACCTACAGGTCCCAGAAGGATATAGCAGTGGCAAGATGAAACATGATTTTAGTTCTGTATGAACAACCTCCCACTTCTCCAGGTCCAAATCAAGAAGCTTTAGTAATCAAATGCTGAAATAGCAGCTAGAAGTGTGACCTGGCCCATTTTGATCACATTCCCTCAGTAGTCTGCAAGTTTTCAATATTTCTTGCAGTTGGTTCAACTCCCTACAGTCGAAATGTATGGAAATCTTCAATAATTTGCTTTGTGGAAATAACATTTGACATTCAAAACATGGGCTGCTTTGGAAGTGAAGAATTTTTTTTCTTTTGGCTGGTACTAGCATGTATTTTCTTGATATCTCCATAAAGCCCTGCCCATGCCAGGTTCTGAGAACTGTCTTGGTGATACAGAACATCTGTTACTGTCCAGGGACGCCTGAACCTTGTATGCTCTGTGTGACCCAAAAGCCATATGGACGTTTACACAAAGTAATTTTTAACATTAGTGATAGCACAAGTGAGTGTTGCTTTTTCACGTGAGTTGGTACATTTTTTTGAGAAGTCAGAGTGGCACATCCCTGACCAAACCATATACCAGCCTGTATATGCCTGACTTCAGCCAAACCTTTTCCTTTCCTGGAATGCTTCCAAAGCTTCCATATGTTAAAACACTCTTTTCGCTTACTAAATAAAAAAGGGGAAAAAAAGAGATTGTTTTAGTTAGTTTTTTTCTTGCTGAATCAAGGGTTGAAATGAAAATGGATAATACCCAAATGCATATTCAATGACTAATGTGAGAAAATGCTTTTTTTTACATTCCTAATGTATTCCATAGCTGTACCATAATTCTGAGAAAGTTCTGGAAGCTGAGGTCAAGAAATGCAACACTTGCGCTTTACTACATTATATCTTTCATTTAGAAAGGAATGATCTCTGACCCAGAGAGTTGAAAAAACAGCCTTCCATGTTGGATCATGGGATTTATCTGGAAAGACACATGTTAAATTTTGTCCCATCAAATTTTGAACACCCTTGTATAAACTCCTATGAGTCACAGCAGCCAGGGAAAACCAGGACATGACTATCAGTACTCCTTTAGTGAATGCTTCAGCATGAGAGGAATCATGTCCAATGAGGTCCTATATTCGTCCATACAAGGAGGAACTCGGATCTTAACAGATGTAGACATTTCTATTTAGTCAGACAAATCTCATCAGAAAATTCACTTCTGAATTCTTCCCCTGTGACTTCCCTGCGAGTTCCTAAAACACGACAGCAAAGATGAAGCATTTATCAAAATAATGTATGGTATGGAAGTCAACACTGGCGATAGTTCTGATGTATGTTGGTGCTATCCACAACATGACTGTAGGCACCAACACCATAGTTCCGTGTGAAGTAGGTGGTAAGAGGGTCTATAACCCTGTTCACTGGTTCTCTGTTGTGTGGAACAGGTAGCAAATTGCTTGGCCTCACTGCTCTGAATTTCTCCACACCACCCAGCTCTTGCACGGTGCCATTTAGAAATGTGCCTGACAAGTGCTGTGTGCTTTAAGAATAGGGAAATATAATTTTAATTTGTAAAATCAACTAAGAATACTTGCTCCTCTATTTTTTTAGATTTAAGATTGCTTAAAGGGCAATTTTAATATTTTAATGGTAAAAATAGACTAAACATTTCAATTAGCATTTCAAGTTGCACATCTCAAAGAGAGGAAGTTGTTATGGTATCGTATCAACCGTTTTAACAAATTGTCCAATTAGGTCTTTTTTTGCACATATACCTCTCCATTATGATCCTGTCCTGGCTTTAGAATCTGGCCTGAAGTAGAAAATAAGTGTAATGAAGATTCAACCCCATTTTCCTTTCTTTCAAACCATACGGTATTGTTTATGCCAAGGAAAAAACTAAATTATATCAATGTTCAAAAAAATCAATGTTTTTTAACACCACAGCTTCATGACAACTGTGATTTACAGTCTTGGAAAAGTACAGTTAAGTGTTTAGGGGGAAAAGATTAGCAGTCTTGAAATTCAGGAACAGATAATGATTTTAAAAACACATCACCTGTGCACATTTGGAGACCGTGACAAACTTGAGTATTTTCCACTAGAAGTGAAAAAATACATATTAAAAAAAAAAGTCACAATATTCAATATTATTAATTACACATTATTGTAGCTTTGTCAGAAGTATGAAATAAATGCAAAGGTACCTAGGGAGGCTGTAAATGGAGTTTAAATTCTTACCTCTCATTCACGCATGTAGTGGCAGGAACACTCATTCAGCAGCAGAAAAGCCAGACTGCAAACACTTTTCAGTCACAGGGATTTGAATTAACCTTTTTTCAATTCCCAAGAAAATTAGTGCTATAATTAGCAGATTGTGCACCAATCAAGGACATGGTTGATGCCGGAGCATTGTGCTGCCAAGAGCACAAACATAAGAACTGAAAAACAAGCCAGTCTTGGTAACGTAATGTTACTGTGAACCATCAGATGTTGGACATGTCCGTTGCATCTGTTACGAGCTGTAATATATGTGAGTTATTTAATTCCTTCCTCTCCATCTCTGAAAGTACATCAAATCCCATACTTTGAAATTCATTGAAACACCATGTTCTTCACAGATATTTATATGCCTTGACAAAATCCAGACTTCTATTTCAGGAAAGAGAAAGCTGAGAGCAAAGACTGTGGGAATCCAAGGATGTTCTCGCAATTAAACTAGATGTTTCAAGCACCCTAATAGCAGGTTCAGAGGGAAGGGGCAAAAAAGTTTGTGCAACATATTGTCTCTGCTACAGTCAGCACAAAACGAAATGTTCTCACAACACAGCTATGACAGTAAAAAATGTAAGGTTGTATTACAGATAGCTTAAAATTTATTGCATTATACTAACGTGGTAACAAGAGGAAAAAAAAAAGAATTTGTGAAAAAAATGATGTTGTTTTCCACAGGTGTTTCAAAAAGGTGACAGTGATTGTTAGTATGAAAAAGCATAAAGTTGTTTTTAAAATTCTTTCAGACTACTTCATAAAACAACATAAACTATCTTAAATAAACTCTGCCTTTTGTGTAGCATTTGTTGTGTGGGCATCAATGGTCTTAAAATTAGGTGTCAAACTTATTACATCTAGTAATGGAAAGCTGTTGACACTCTCCATTTTCCATAGAAAAAGCTTAGATTACCACACAACTGTTGAAGCCTAAGAATAAGTGAGAAATTTGGGGTTTGTCCTAGCATAACAGTGTTTTGAAAGAATGACTGCTGAATCTTTTAGTGACAGTTCTTTCAAACAGATGACTATAGGAACACAACTGATTTATTTCTTCAGGTAGAACCAAGAAACAGTGGAGAAGTGAATTTTGAAAGGCCAGAAATAAACTCTTTATATATTCAGAAAACATAATTAAGTCTTTTTAAGTAATTGAGGCAGCTCAATAATCACTAAGCTATAAACTATCTGAAAGTGATAGCACATGTATTTTTTATTTGGCATAATTTTCATGAACAATCTATGTCATTATTTCTGACTTGGAATATGATTCATCAACTTGAAATCATTATAAAACCTGCAACCTTTATTAGGCACTTGAGTTCACTGACAAGCAAGAGACAACCTGCCATCTCTGAAAAAAATAGTGACCCCAAGTTTTCCTTTGTATGAATCTATTTGAAAGAACCAAATAATGATAATCAATACAGTTGGGTGGCAGATTTTCAAAAAAAATAAGACAACTATGACTTGTCAACCAAGGAGGATAAGCCACCATCACAGAATAAGTACCAGCTTCTGCGATTGGTTTTGGTTGATGTCATTGCATTTAAGACGACATACAAATTAGTGTCCTTTACATTCTTAGATCCCCTGTCAAGATAGCCAACAGTGCTGGACTTTCAGACCTTGAAAATCAAGACCTGATTATTTAAAATCATGACATCAGATGCTTGGCAGTGTCCAACTCTTTCAAAGAAGTTGTCAGAGACATTTTCAATATGATGAATAATTTGAAGCATAATATAGGATTATCTGGTGATCACTTCCCAATCCTCACCTAGGACAACACGAGAAGGATTTCTGTACTTAGAACAGATCTTTAGAAAAAATTGCATAAGTGTCAGAAATAAAGTGAAATTTACTGAGGCAATGAGAAGTACTTAGTAGCTGATGGAGCTGTTATTTATCAAAACCTAGTTAAATAAATTATTTTATTCTTTAGTTTCTTCCAGACTGGTTTGTCTGCCTACAGATACAATACCTATTTGGAAGTGAGGAATTGCAGATGTCTGATGTTTGGCAATTCAGTTGGTTCTTCTCAGACAAACACACATGAAAATATGAATTAATAACTATACCTCCCATATCTATTTTTGAAATTATTAATTTTTTGTCATTCATATATGAAACATGACAGCACAGTAAGTTCCTTGTATGGTATACCAGACCTTTAACATATTCTAAGTGATCCTTTCCTATTGGGACAGTAAGGAGATTTTGTCATGAAGTTTGTGATTCTTGATTAAGATCCACTGTAATACATTGTTCTTGCTAGTTTTAGCTATATTATTCTTCAGTGAAGTTCATCTCAATCCATGACTTCAGAACAGTAAAGGAAAATAGTGTACTTTGAAACAACAGTTTTGAGCTCTTCCTTCACAATGGCAAAAATCCACTGAAATCTGCTGATATAATTCCACCACAGAGTACACGATTCATGGCAAAATAAAAACATATAGATGCTTTTCTATCAGCAAAAATGTCTCTAAGGTCATATATACTTGCTTTTTGTGGTTATGATAAAGTACCACATTGGCATTAATGGTTTCTTTGGATTTTTTTTAGGTAGGGAATGTTTGTGATAGGTTGGTGTTAAAATCAGGGTGATGACTGTGTTTTGTTCATCTACTTCATGTGTGATAATTACGCCATTTTTTTTCCCTCCTGACACTTTTAAATTTATTTTTGTAGCTGTCTGGCCATCTGAACAATACCTTCTTCTTTACAAAATAAGTGATACTTGTCTAGGTATATATATTGAACAATTTCTGGCTTTTTGTTTTAGCTGTGAAACAAAGCGAAGAGAATTTGGGTTTTATTAATATTGCTATGTTGAATATAACGTCACATAGTATAAAAAACAAGCTTTGTTAATAAGTTCACAATGTTGGTTTGCAGATCATTGGATAAAATTTGGCAGTTAGTTTTACTAAAGAGAGCAGAACAAATATTTGAGATACTGTCCTCTCAGTTTAAAATCTGACTCCTACTCATTTGCTCATGGATAACATTGGATGGATAAATACATCTACTGAGAAAAATGGCACTAAAATGACATGTCTGTCTGGTTTTACCTGGCTTTGACAATCAAATTGAAAGGGAAGGAGTTAACACTCCCATTATTTGGAAGCAAAAAGTCAGAGCCTTGCTCTGCAGCATGCAGACACCTCCCACTGACAGCAGAGGAAGCAGCACAAAATGCTTCCTCTCTTATTTTCTAATTTGCTGTTCTCAGAAACCTGTCTCTCACCCAAACTTTTAATCTTGTTACTCTCTGAACATCGTAATTTTCTGTGGCATCTAAAGTATACCGGTAGATTTATGGATAGCACAACTAAAACATTTGCCTGTGTATTTTTATCACAAAGCTGTGAGGTAATGGACCAATTAAGGAAGTGTATCTGAGAGTCATTCTGCAGTTGTGGTAGAAGCTACCAGTAAATGCAGATGCATGTGGTATTTGATTATCTAAAAAGGGAACTAAAAAAGAGCTAGAAATGGATGCTAGTTATATTGCATCCTTTTACGATACTGACTATGCCTAGAAGTTGTTAAACTCAGGTTATCTTTGCTTTCTTGCTTATCACAAGGACCTTTGATTACTCTATCTGCAGACACTGATCTTTTACTGTTCCTCAATACGAAAGGGACAAATGCAACTTCATAGAATTATAGAATCGCAGACAAAGTTGGAACCATGCTAAGTTGGAAGGGACCATCAGGATTATTGTGTCCAAATCCCGACCTTGCACAGGACATCCCTATGCATCACATCATGTGCCGAAGAGCATTGTCCAAATGCTTCTTGAACTCTGTCAAGCTTGGTGCTGTGACCACTTCCTTGGGGAGCCTCTTCCGGTGCCCAACTACCCACTGTGTGAAGTAATACACAACCTAAACCTCCCCTGACGCAACTTCAGGCCATTTCCTTGGGTTCTGTCTATGTTTACCAGAGAGAAGAGGTCAGTGCCTGCTGTTCCTCTTCCCCTCATGAAGAAGTTGTAGACTGCAATGAGATCTCCCTTCAGTCTCCCTTTCTCCAGGCTGAACAGATCAAGTGACCTCAGCTGCTCCTCATATGGCTTCCCTTCAAGGCCCTTCACCATCTTCGTTGCCCTCCTTTGGACACTCTTTAAGAGCTTGATATCTTTCTTATATTGCAGTGGTCATAACTGCACACAATATTCAAAGTGAGGCCTCATCATTGCAGAGCAGAGTGGGACAATCCCCTCCCTCGGCCAGCTGGTGTTGCTTTGCCTGATGCCCCATGGGACACTGTTGGCCCTTGCACCAGAGAAGCTGAGAAATTTAAAAGAGAGAATTTGTTTTGACAGTAAGAAGATCTCCTACAGACGTTCCTATCTGAGAGTCTGTTTCTGCATGAGAAGTTTCCTTAGGACTGGTAGTAGCAAAACTTGTATTAGATTTTATATATATTTCTATGTATATATTTATGTACATATATGTGTTTTATATACATGTATGTATGTGTGTGTATATATAAAGCCAAATAGTATTAATCTGAGTATAAAATCCAACACTCTGGGTACAGTAAAAGCAAAGATAAGGACACACAGTATGTGTTTCTACCAAGATTATGTTAAAGTATAAGATGCAATTAAAAGACTTACTAGGTCAAATTATTTCAAATGTTAAGACAATACAGTCTGCAGTTGAAAAACAAATTAAATTATTCAAATGTAAGAAATGGGGGAAGTAATTTAAGAATGTCTTCCTGCTTTTCCAACAACAGACCCATCAATACAACGCAAAATGGAGGTTGTAGGGGATTTACAGATGTCTTTGTAGAGGGGTCTAAATTAAGTGCTTTGAATCAGGCAACAGAGGCATGCATCTCTTCACTGACTTCATAGCACATTTAGGGTATTTCCCCTCTGAACCTTTTTATCTCCTAAAGTGACTCGTGTGAATACATGTTCCCCACCAAGTTCAACATATTCAAAACTCCTACTTTCTTAAGCTGTTATTTCACTTCTATGTTAATGAATTCCCTAAATTTTTAGAAAATATTTCAATATCCTTAAGGGACAGGTGATGGAAAAATGCAATAGGTATTATTTAATTACAGCAATTAACAAATGATGATTCAGGCATATTGAGTAATCTGGCTAATTATGCTTATCCTGGATTTACCAAATTAATAAAATGTTAAGAACTAAAAAATTTCCATTTTCAACATTTCTGGAAAAAGATTTAATTCATTTCAACAAGGACCCGTTTAATTTAAGAGAACCTGCAGATTTAGGAAAGTTATACATACTAAATTGTGTTAGACAAATTATATATTGATAGATAGCAGTAAGTATATACTATACCTATGCAAATGACAGCAAAAGAGTGCGTGTTTAACAACTTATGTAGACACATCCTAGTTCAAATCTATGGAATGAGTTTGGACAATTAGAAAAGCAAAGAAATAGGGGAGTCATGGTCCATTTACTTTCCCCTGAACGTAAGATACAAATGAGATTGATATTTGTATATGGTCTAGAGTACTAGGTTAAAAAAAAATGTCCTAGGAGGTGGCAGGACCTCCTGGCATCTGAGAAGAGGATGCAAACTGCCTTTATTGTGGTATCTTGGTACTCAGATTAAATCAGTTTAAGGGAAAACATCTAAGAAGAGCTGTTTCACAACTTTTTCCTGATTATACAAACAACAAGTTCCATATAGGTCAAACAGCTACCATAGAGGAGATTTCTGGGTGCGAAATTGCTGTGTTTATGCAGCCTGACAATGATCTCTCTCACCTGTCCACCTCTAAAGCATTGTTGATCAACCAGTTCAAAGGAGGGAAACAAGCTGGAGGATCACTTTCTATCTTCATGCCAACTCACATTTAGTGCCCACGTAAAAGGCTGGTGGGGATGCTTGTGTGATACTGTCAATAGAAACATGCCATAGTCTTTCACGTTTTGGTAATCTGTCAGTTAGATTTAGATTTTAGACTTTGCTAACGTGAAGAAAAGTCAGTGTTGATTTACTCTCATAAAATCTATTACTCACAAAGTTAAGTAGATGACCATTTTTATTTCTACATAAGACACAGAGAAGCAGTCAGCATTACTGTGACAGAGCGGCTTAGAAACTATTAATTAACTGCATAAAGCCTGTGATAGGAAGTTTCATAGCTGTACTGACTAAACAGAGCTTTGGAGGGTCTGCAATCCTCCAAAGTTCTGAAGTCATATGTGCCCTCCAGATAGTTTACACTACCAGTTCATCTGCCTGGGTCCGAGCAATGCTGACAGCATGAACAAGGGATAGGTGTCAGCTCTAACCAATGCTACAAAGACTGATCTGATTCAGGCATGCTCAGAGCTGTTGACAACAAACAGGCTTTGCATAACTTCAGTAAACAAACTGCGGTAAAACTCGTCTGGTCCACTGGAGCTTCCCGAGGAGTCAGAGTCGACCAATTAAATCAAAGGAAAAGATTTTCTTTTGCCAGTAAGGGCAATTCAGCTGATTCTTAGTCACTGGAATCGTCCTTCAAGAATCTGCTTGCGCTGATATTAGCACAGATGACCTGCTCTGTATTTTATTGACAGAGAGAGAGAGTAACCAAGATTTCCCTACATCAGAAGTGTGCCAGAAAAATTTCTACAGTCAACTTTACTGTTTTGAGAATGAAATATAGAACAAAACGGAATGCCCACATGGGGGAGTTATTGCAGAACAGTTAGGCCGCTTCTCTGTTAAGGCAACCACTCCCAATCTTTGTAAAGAACGATAGAACTGACAATGGTATGAAACGGAACAGTATCATCCTCTGAAAGCAAAGCACAGAGCACCTCTCATTTGTGTCTTCTTCGTATGATAGATTTGTCTGGAGCATTTTTTTTCCCACCCAGCTAAATACCAGTAAAACATAGATACATTTATACAATAATACATATACACCTATATATATTATAAATATATTTTCTATAAATATATACAAATATACAGTGAAGAATAAAAATTCAGTGTGTCCAAAACTACCTGAATGAGCCCATGAAAATTATTTCACACTTATTGAAAAAGTCATCATACTTAAAAAATTATGTGCAGCCAGGCTTGGATATCAGCTTCTGATTGAGCAAGAATTTTGAAAAGAGCTTAGTACCATCTCTCATTGTTAAAATTTCATACAACAAAAAGTAGAAGTGACATGTAGCTGAAAGGAACTTCACAGAGTTTGATATGAACACAATAGAGCTGGCTGTAGCTGTTCAAACAATTCTCTTCATACCCAAGATTCAGAAGCACACATGTACTGATCTGCTAGGGCACTGAGTGCCTCAGGCAAAATAGCGATGCAATAGATACCGTATGTCCTCAAATCAAAATCAAAAACATGTCATCTTTAGTCGTTCATTCTAGACAGTAATAAAGGTACACGCAAGAAAATGGGTAATAGAAATAGAGCTTACTTTTCAAAACATCACTGTGGCAAGAAAGAGGAGCCTCCTAACTATGGAGAACTAGAAAAAAAGCAGACCAAGAACAGTTATTCTACAACTAGCAGACATCAGTGATATATAGACAAACTGCTGTAAAATTACACATTTTGGCAAGAACAATTTAGCAAAAGAATAATTTCAAGCACTCAGATCTTAGATTTCAGGCATTGTAGATCAAATTCACATCAGCATTTATGTGACATTCCACAGATGAATCAGACTTTTTGGCCATGCCAAGAGATAATTCTACAGTTTAGTGTGATCTGAAAGAGAATGAGCTAATGAAAATCACTGAGAGAGTGGAAAGGCATGTCAATGGTTAGAGGATGTCTTTGAAAACAACATTAAAATTTCATTTTGAATGTTTAATATTTACATTTAGCATTAACATTTATGACAATTATTAAAAAAGCAAATAAGCATTTGCACTTCAAAGTGACATAATCACCTCTAACAGATAAACCTCCAACTTTCAGGATACTACTAGTAGTGATTATGTGTTGGGTACACCTTTGGTGTTCTTAAACAGTTTAAACTATTTTTTATAAATCACATAAACTTGTATTGCTACTATATGGCCATATTTGTGACTTTGTTCATTTTCTCAAATATTTGAGGTCTCACACTCTGAAAAACTCATGAAGCAATGTATGCACTGATCTAATAAGAAGTTGGCCGGTTGCTTAGATCTGCCTTAGCTCCTCCTTGAATAAAAGTCAGAAATCTATCTTCAACAAGAAAAAAGGAGAAAGCTGTTATACGCTTTGACATAGTTAACAAGTGTATAAAAAGAGAATATTGAGGTAATGCAACTTCTAGATGAAGATAGTAAACCTTGAAGTGTTGATCACAGAAACTTCCAAATCATATTTTAAAACAAGATCAAGGCAAGCTTACACTAGTAAAAGGCCTAAGTGCAGAAAGCATTTCACTGACACATCAGATATTTAGTGGCATAACATTATCCAACCATACTCTTCCTAGAGGAATGAATCCAGGTATGTGCTTCCGATCTCACTGTTATGAACAGATTTGTCACTCACTCTCTAGGCCAGAGCTCATCTCAGACTACTCCCTGTCTCAGCAGAATGTTGAGGATCACTGAAAATCCTCAGATTATACGATTTGATATGTGCCTATTCTGTGGCAAAACTTCTAATGAGGTGTCCAGATGATAGCCCAGTTAGACAGATAGCCTTAACCCTGTGTCCATTTGCGTATGAGTTAAAACCTCAATGAGTCCAAGCCAGTTATATGAAAAAAGTCATCCAAATGGAGGTAAAGTCAGACACCAAGGGTGTATAATAGCACATCTGGGCAAATGTGTAATGGTGGCCTGTCCAAAGATACTTAAAGTCCACAAACAGGCTCATATGATGTTTGCTGGACTTCAGTTGTACTACTATTTTGTTCTTATTTTCCTTCTTAACACAGATGTGATAGAGCTTTCCTATCAGTTAAAAATAACAAAGCTCTTAATACTTATACACTTTGCTACTTTTAGCCTAACTCTAAAAAGTCTGCCTCAGTTGTCTGTGAAAATTTCTATTGTTGCAGCTGAGGAATAGATGTAAGACTTAATTCATTTGGGAAAGAGGGAATAGTGTATATTTGCCAATGAATTGTTAGAATATCACTCCTACTCATATTCCGGCCTAACTCATATTTATTTAAGCACAAAAATAGCAAAGGAAGTAATGCAATTAAACCAGCCTTATATATTCAGGAATGCTTTTTTTTGCTCTGTGAAAGATCAGGCTTTTCAACTAGAAGCTATGTAAAAACCAGGAATCATTTTTCTTTTAAGAAATTTGAATGCAATTCCTTTAAGGTGGAGTAAGTAAAAATTTTCAAAATAAAGATCTATCCTGTAGCTATTGATTGAAACGCGGTTCCATAAGAACAATTTTAAGTTTAAAGACAGTGGCTGCCTGTCTCTGGCATGTCTGGAGGACTTACAAAGGTTTCCCTCCACCAAGAGCATTTCCAAAGATGTCACCTTGGGTCTGTTGGTGGATGCTTCTTGCTAGAAAGTGTTCCATGGCCAATATTGACCACGGTTAAAGTTTGACTTGGTATCACTGGTAGCGAGCATCGGTCAGTGTAATAGGGATTTCTCATTGGAAAAAACAGAAATAAAAAACACTCCCGTGATTATCAACACATTAAGATTGCCACCTGGAAACACACTGTTGTGGTGACACTGCTAGTCCCCTATGGAAGAGTCTCTTCCTGTATGGAAGAGACTTTTCTCTAACAGAAATTTAACTCCCTGCTTGTATACCAGGATATCTTCTTCCTCCAGTCAGGTACTTCAGAGCTAGGCTTTGAACCCTGCACTACTCACTAATAATCTTTTTTTGCAGTCAGTAGAAAGTAGCTTGCCTCCTTCTAACACAGATGGCTAATACAAGTTTTCTTCTTCAGGAAGAAAACCTTTACTATACTGCGAGGGTGGTGAACCACTGGAACAAGTTGCCCAGAGAAGCTGTGCATGTCTTAGCCTTGGGAGTGTTCAAGAGCAGGTTGCATGGAGCTCTGAGCAACCCGGTCTAGTGGAAGATGTCCCTGCCCACAGCAGGAGTGTTAGAACTAGATGATCATTAAGGTCCCTTTCAAGTCATGCCATTCCATGGTTCTATTCCATGAAATCATGTAAATAACTTCTTATTTTTCTCATTTGACTACAAAAGAAGCCAGAATGAGTAATGTCAAAGGTTAAACTTTTTGAAACCTAATTTCTTTAGTTGGATGAAATAAGTTCCATGTAAAACACAAAAGACAAAAACCACTAGTATGCTTAGGATGTATGGGGTAGTAGAATGTATAGGAGTGAAGGAATTTCTGCAGATTTAATTTGAGTCTCTGGCATGATTAAAAAGACTCCTCTGGTCTTCAGCGTGAATGTAAACAGACTAAGATGAGGAAGAGCCTCACTTTAAAACAACATCAGTATTTGGGTTAATGACTGGTGTCCTTTGTGGGCTCTCTTAGTCACATTTTTCTTTTTTATCAGAAAGTCCCTGCAAACCCAGTTTGCTTGAATTTGCATAGATTAACCCACAGGAATTGCTGATGATTCTTTTTCTGATTTTGTTTTGTGGATATAAAGTAGTGATCAGCTACAAGCAGTTTCTTTCCCAGCATGCCTGTTTAGGCTGGGAGAGTTTTTCTCCTCCTCCTCTCAAAGACCTTTCTTTGTTTAGGCAGTTTCTTTGTGTGGTTAATCTTCAATATGCTTCATCTGCTTCCCATTCTCCTGCCCGCAGCCTGAGGCAATTACCTCAGCTCAGCTGGGATAAAGAAAGCAGAGGTTCTTGAACCAATGGAATAGCTTATTAATAAGCACATTTCTTCTGAAATAAATGATTGTTTATATATTATTAACCCTCAGGTCATAAATTAAGTCTGGATAGCGCAAAGAAGGGGGACAAGAAAAAAACCCAAATGCCTTGTGTTCTGTTTAGTAAACAACAGAATATCCAAATATTTATACATCTCTTACATTGCTTAATTTTACAGAAAAGACCTTTAAAATAGGCAGTAAGGCTCATTTCAGTAAAATGATCACACAGAATTAGTTAGCAAAAAAAAAAAAAANAGTTGGGAAAAATGTATCAAAAGCACTTAAATACTGGTATATAATCTTTTCCCTAGGCAAGGAGATTTCAGTGCAAGAGAGGCTGCAATAAACAAACAAATAAAAAAGGTTAATTTTCCTTATCCTGAAGTATTTGTGAAGACTGACCAATGCTAGAAACCAACATTCAGTATAGTGCTAGTTTGTCAGAAACTAGATCAGTGTGTCTTTTAAGGGAGAGGAAAGCTTGAAAACAAATTGTTGCATTGTAACCGACTTGCGTAAGTAACTGCAATCAGATAATCTTCATTTTTTCTGATATTCTTTGCAATTGATGCCTTAATATTAGTCCTTGAGCCCTTCTAAAATGCTTTTGGTCTTAAGTCATTCACACTGAAAAATACATGAATGAAGAGAGAAGGACTGTTACAATCTTCTCATAGAGTTTGAATAATCTTTAAAGGATCCTGGCTTGAAGCTAGAAGAGAAAGGGGTTCAGCTGAAAACTTTTAAAATATGACTCTTTAAGCAAAACTAAACTTCAGAATTGTAGGTTAGATTTATTTTCAGCATTCCAAATCTTGTCGTGTGTAACCAATTTCATCTCAGAAGGAGACATGTAGAGCACCAGTAGAGGTGACTGCTGTCTCTAGTAGTTAGATGCAAAAAGTTGCATATTCTGTGTAATTTTCATTTACTGGCAGGAGTCCAGTGTAATAAAAGCTATGAAATTGTTTGCTTATAGTTAAATGCCCAAGTGCATATTTCTTTTAGTCTTTCTTTCTAAAAGATTTATTATGCTACATTTTAATCTTTACAATCTTCTCTTTGTAATGATTCCCTGCCCCCACCCCCTTTCATGTTTAATCCTGAGGACCCTGTCTGAGGATTTTAAAAAGTTGAAGCAGAGGAGGAATCACAGATTGAGAAAACCAGACTGCTGTACCTGTGAAGGAAATGTATAAAAGATAAAGAAAGAAAGTGTTCACTGTTAAACAGTTTCTGTAGTTTGTCAGGATAGAGTAGTTGTAGCTTGATTTGTCATTTCAGGTACATAGGGTATTTGACTTTCATTCAACTGAGGAGAGACAGCTTTCAAAAAGATGGCTGTATAATTCAGAAATTCTTAACGACCTCTACAAGGAATAGTCCTAGATTATATGATCTTTTGAGTAGACTATCATAATGAAATCACATTTTTTATCTTTGCTGATTTAGGTGTTTCACCTCCAGCAAACTGAACAGAACTCTTACTCATCCTCTTAAAAGATAGCTTCAAATTGGGAGCAGATTGTTAGATAGCAGCTCGATGGTTAGAGTTTATTATTTGGCGGATTACTGACCTTGCTTCTTCCAGGAAATTCAAAACCCTACTGCCCATGAAAATGCCCAAATTATCACACAAACTCTTCAATGTTGTATCACTGCAACAAATGATAAATTTATTGAGAGGATGCAACTGGGAATATACCTGAGTGCCCTGGAGTCCCTACAATGGCACTCTAGGAAAAAGTGTTACACATACCCTGAGATTTCCCAAGGAAACAGAACTGTCTTTGACTGCGGGAGAGCAAAGGTAGAATAATGTGTATAATACCTATACTTAGGAAGTGTGTTAAAGTGACTAAGGAACTAGTAGTTTTTTAAGTTTATTATGTCCCAACAAAGTAGAAGGTCTCATTGTGGTGAGACAGGAACACAGAGATGTGGTAACTTTGTGGCTGAGTGGAAATTCCAGGTTTCAGGAACAGACCCGTGTTTGACAGAGCCCTTAAAAGGCAGCACTACTGCAAAACCAAGCTTAAAGCTTGGATTTGAAGCTAGACCAGCTCAGTCTAGAAGAAAAGCTCAATATTTTTAAAAGAGGATAACTAAAAAATTAGTTATTTCATCTTTGCAGTTATGGTTAGTAAGTGTAATATAATAAAGTCTTTGTTCTGTTCAGGAGATCTTTTCTTGCTTTTAAATCCATTACTTTAGAACTACAGGTGGGAAAAAATATAGCATTGAGACTTCTACTTGCCCAAGTTACGCTTAGTGCTAATGGAATGGACAGGTTTTAAAAAAACAACAAGTAAATTTTTCTGTAAAAGCCAACTTTTCTTCTTATTTGATTAACTTGGCCATCTGGAACAGCATACTAGCAATAGTACTGTGTGGCTTATCACAGTTATTTGCTCTGCAGGAGTAAGTAATTTCTGGTATTACAGTCTCAGGCAAACTCAGTAGGAAATAGGATAATGGCATTCATGCCATTAAAGAGACTAGTGGAGAGGAATGAAAATCAAAACAATAAAATCCCATTTCCAGAGGTTTTCAAAAAGTGAGGAAATTATCATTTTTTGTTAAGAATCCATTCATCAAAATGTAGTTGTTTTGCTGATCATACAATCTTGTATGTCTTGTTGGTGGAGGATGACATCTTAAAGATGTCAGTAGCAGTTAATTTTTCTAGCTCTCATACAGGCATTTACTCACTTTTTAATCTCTGCTGAAAATTAAATAGGTTATAACAAATTTATTTTGTCAGCAAGATTACAAGTTCATTTCTCTATACTTGATTGCTTTTCCAAAGAGCAAAGTAGGGATAACCTGTAATATCTGGCACCTTTTTAACATACCAGCAAAGATAAAATCTTTGTATTTGTATTTTTACCACCAGGTGGAACTACATGACTTAGTAGATTAAACAAGATGCTTACAATAATCAAACCACTTATCCCCTAAGCATGTGTCTAATGCTGGTCTTGGAAGGATATGGATAGCAAGTCCCTTGAGGATACAGAAAGTAGCCACATGTTGAAAAATGGTAAGGATGGGCTTGCTTTTCTGTTTGTCTGCGCACTGACCAACCTCAAACTACATTTCCCCATCATCCAGGGAAAAAAAAAAAAAAAAAGCATATTTAAACCAAGTGCTGTATAATGTTGTAATATGCATAATTTAATGTCATTTTGAAGCCCTATTACTCTCTTCAAATCTGGGTCTTGGTCACAGATGGCTGAACCCCTGGCTCTGAGGTTACAATGTGATGCATTATGCTGGGGAAGTTAACACTGGAAAATGAACCGCTTGGGGATTTTAAAGCCCTCTGCATTAAATGGGCAAGTTCCATTTCCCTTAAGTTGTAAACACTCTGAGCAAAGAGATATGTTCCAGCAGACAATTTTCAAAGGAAAACCCTGACCCAACTGAAGTCCGTGGGAGGCCTGCCATGAAGGTCACTGCAGATGAGGCTGGGAGTCCTCATTAAAGAAGAGAGGCTTGAATTCTGCTGTCTCAAAAAAAAATTTCTTTCTTCTGGAAAAATCCATTCAACACTGATGGCTTATTCAGCTTGTAAATCTGTAAATAGGAGGCAGAAATTTCCTCATGGTTAAAAAAGAGCTCTCTCTGCTCTCATGTATGTCTGTGTGCCTGCGTGATCTGGAAATAGACCCACACTGGATCAGGATTCCCACAGGCATGATGAAGTATGATCCAGAGTGCCCCCTTTTCTCCAGATCATGAGCTGCAGAAATACGCTGACCAATTTCTGAACAACAGCTACTTAAAATCCACAACAGAGACACACAGCAACAACATATCGAACCCGTGTAAAAGTTAAAAAAGTGTCTACAGTACTAGTTTTCAGGCTGTTAACAACAAAACTTGGAGGAAGTGGAGCCTGCTTTTAAGGAAAAGTAACAGAAGAAAGAAACTGCAAATACTTTACAACAAACTATGGGGAAATTGGTCCACTGGGAATGTTTCGGGCATTCATATGTTGGAAGGACATTGAAAACTACTGAACTAGAAGACAAAGAGTTAAGAAACAAAAGATTAATAATATATTTCAGAAATAATTCAAGCCTGACTTTTAGTCCTCAGTTTATATATTAACCTAGGATAGAAAGCATAAAAATATCTAAGTCCCCTTGCATTTGGCAGGACAGGCAGAATTTCTTCAAAGCAATGTCCATGTGTCAGAGCAGAAGTTGTCCTTCTCTAGATTGATAGGGTTATTTTTATCCTGTTTTCTGTGTCCTTCTAAATTAAAAAAAAATATAGCCCAGCAAATGTTTTGTCTCATTTCACATATTGTCGCAACTGTAATTATATGAATGGTAGCACTGCAAGTAGTTATGTTTGGCTCTTTCTTTCTACATGAGTATGCACAGATCTTCCAGAAAGAGTGCTCTGGTTTTATGCAAGAGTGCAATTTCCTTGCAAGGAATGAAGATGGTTTTTCCCGTTTGACTTACCTGTTTCAATGCCATCCTTCTAACACACCAGACTGTAACAATTACTGAACCTTGAGGCAAGTCTCTCCAATGCAGGCCAAACACTGCAATTTATCTGAGGCCTTGGTTTCCTTTGCAACATATATTTTGGTGATACTTTTTTTTCCTCTTAAAATAAATATGCAGGATATTTGCAACGTCTTGTCTGCCAGATATTTACAGGCTTTTCTAATTCCCTTGTGAACAAACTGCTCCTTCGTGTAGTTTGCAAGATTCTGCCTTTATTTTCCAGGGTATACACAAGAGGGAAGTACTGTGCACGTAACACGAGTCATTTTCAGTTCCATTTCTTAAAAAGTGACCCACCTTTCCTTTCAGAGGCAGAGTCACACAGTTAAAGTTGGCTTCCTAAACACATGCTGTGAAAGATGGGGAAGGACCACATTTGTTTTAACTAGAATAACATATTTTCTGATGCAGAGGCAAAGTTTTGTGTTCACAAGAAAGCAAATGCAGTTCAGTGGGTGTAGAAACTGTATTTTCATAGAGCACAGAGACTGCTAGTACCAGTGTCACTCATACCGATAAGGGAACATAAACACTGTGTGAAGCTCAGTGAAAAACCATCCACCCAAAGGAACATCATATTTTACAGTGCTCAGATAGAGATAAATGTTACAGGTTTCTAAATGAAACGGATTCAGGACAAGTCAGTGTATTAGCAACCTTAGTGTCTTATCTTGTAGACCTTTTGAGGCAGGTGACACATGTATTAACGTAATTGTACCTTATATTTGTACAGCTTTAAATAATAAACCCTAATGATAACAAATTCTGCAATGTAAACATCAACTCATATTTATTCATTGGCCAGTATTTGTTTTTAATGGCCTGTTGGTTGTTCAGACAGATCAAGATCCCAGAGCTAAACCATGTGGCCTCAGATCCAAGACAGATGGGAGTGGGGAGGATCAAGAGTGACTTCTTATCATTATTTTATTCCAATCTGCCTTCTTTCCAGACATCCTCAGCTCTAACCTAGCAGACCCCTCTCTTTGGGATCAGGACTTGCTTTAGACAGCTCACCAATGTTTTTTCACATAAAGAAAAATTGAATATATGTAATTCTCCATTTAAAAAAGTCAGTGAATAACTCATGTATTCATGTTTTTGTGAGGCATAATACTCGGCAGTATTCATGATCCATAGAGGAATGAAATTATGAGAAAATGAGAAAATGAAAATGAGATTTGCTTCATTCTTTTTTCCTGTTCCTTCCTTAAGTGTGTCCCTTTAGTTACTTCTCTGTACTTGAGAGGTATAAACAAGGTTTTAGAAAAAGTAATATTAGAAAATAGTGAGTTGATATTTCATCCAAGGTTGAAATATCATCACTTAAAATTCTTCATTGCCAACAAAGTGCCTTGCTTTCATAACAGGACGGTGCCTGACTACCAAATAGCAGGCTGAAACCTTGAATAACCTTTCTCCCCAGTGAGGCTATTGTTACAGGTATAACCACTAACACACAATAGGTATGGAGCTCAATCTGCACTGAAAACAAAGCATTTATATGCAGGAAAAAAATCCACTTCAGAGTAAGTTCTTGGCGATGTGTTTCTAGAACTCTTAAGTAACTGAAATGAGAAAGACAGAATGTGTTGACATTTGTTCTGGTTCTCACCAATCACCCTCTTTATCCTTTGGAAGACTTAATGAGCAAGTTGAGAATAAGCCTGTACTCACACCTTTTCAATGTTGCATTGGATGTGTAATTTAGGGATTTCCTAAATGTCAGTAGATTGGATGCTAGCTGTGAGATGGTCTTGATGATCAATCATTCTTCAAAAAGTAAACAGAGGCCAACTCTTGGGACTACTCACATGAGTGAAAGTAGTTGGACACTTGTTCTCTAAACTAAAGACAGCATGAATAAAATGTCTCAGGCCTAGGTAGCCAGTTGGAGGTTGCCAAAGCTGTAACATTTGGGGACAGGGTGCCTTTTCTGTGAGTTGTTTTAGAAGAACAGCTTGGTACATATGAGCTCTGCACATTCAAAGCCATGAGATAATGCCTGAAAAAAGACTTTTGAACTACTGCTCTCTTTTAAGAACTGATTTTTTAAAATGCTACTTAAATTCAAAGAATGAAAAAAGTCTTTATGTCTTTAGTTATGTGTTTAGTTATGTCTTTATGTTAGTGTCTTAGGGCACTAACAAATTCTTTTCCCCAGACAACTGCAACACCACCCTTAACATTACTCCAACTGGCAGCTTTGCTCTCACGAATTCCGGTTTTCAAGACTCTGACTGAGGACAAATTCTGCTGCATTTTTGTCTCAATCCATTAACAAAGTGTTTAACCGTGCTTGTACAGGACTGCAGCAGGGTGCCTGAATGCGCTTATTTGTGCACAACTGACAAACCCAAAGGGAAAAAAAAAAAAAATCATCATTTGTTAAGGTACTGCTAAGTGGAAATCAAACCCAGGCTGTCTAGTACTACTTTTCCATATGCATTTTCACCGGATGTTGGGAGGTAAAGATTGTTTCTCCTGTGTGGAAAGTGCGTTTTGACTGCTGGAAAATCCATTTGACCTGCGAAAAAGAGCAATACCTGAAACCCGCTGTTACTAAGAGAACTTTTAAAAATAGATATAAAGAAATGAAGATACATGTGTTTTCTAATGAAATAGGGATAAGATGTCAAAAAAAAATAAAAAAGGAAACGTGTTTTTCAATTGTATGTTTCCATTGTTCCTGGTTTAGTTTGTGACTTATTCAAGCTTTATACACTCAGATTTTGAGGAGAGGGAAATTTGCCTGAATTATGCTTTTGTATTGAGTATTTTTCTGATAAGTTTATTAATGACTTACTGTTTTTGTGACACCTGGAGTGGAATTAAAATTATAATGAGCTCAGTAAGGAGGGAAATAGCAAAAGGAAATATATCAAAGCTGGCTATATTTTGCACACAGCAGCCAATCTAGTTCAGAAAGGGCTATTTCTACCCCTGAAAGAAGACGAGTTCTACAAAAATTCCCTGGAGAAATTAGAGGAATTTCATATTCGGAAAAACTTTTTGTGCATACTATGCTGTCATAGCAACATAGCAGACACTGCCTATCTTTCTTACACTGAGCTTGCCTGTGCCTGTCTTTAGGTTGTATACTCTGTTGCTTTAGTGAAAAGTTACCCTGGTTTTTAAGGCATGAGTTTAGAATAAGGGTGTCTAAATATAACTTAATATAATCCCCATAAATAATGAGCTGCAAACTGCTTTTCTGTCATAAAAAGTGGCCCATTTCTTTGGGGCCACTACACGTGGTTTCAGCTTCAACAAACCAGTTGGCAAAACAGCTCTAGGAAAGAAGCAGAAAAAGGTACAGAGAGCTGTGGCTAATGTCTTTGTTTTCAGCATATCAACGGCTTTTTAATTGTCTTTGAAACCATCAATTTCAAACCCCTAAGATGTGAGGTAAACTGTTAAGAAGTGGACCCTTCCCTTTTGATTTTGCTTAGTGAAATTAAAAAAAAAAAAAAAAAAGAAAAGAAAAAAAGGAAAAAAGGCAGTTTAAATGTCTAGGCTTCACAATCCAGATAAAAGTGAAAACTCCAGGAAAAACACAGTTCAAGCCTGGCAGGAGGGGCAAAAAAACCCCAAAAATCTGTGTGAAGGAGTGAGACAAAAGGCAACCATCACAGTATGCAGAAAAAAGGCAGATTTCAAATTAAATTGCTTACTAGGTGATTGAGATATTTTGCCTGAAAATTTTAATAAACATCCACTGAAATGTATCAGTTGTATCTACAGTGACTGATGTGAAACAAAGAAACATCTGTTATGTATATGTTTTAGACGTAGGAAAGCTTGGAGCCATGACAAAGGGTCAAGAATGCTATATATACATATAAAACATGTTTCTCAAATGTAAGCATAGCTAATATTCCTGTTCTTTGATAACAATCCCTGCAGTGAAATTACCACCAAGAGTGAGTTTACAGTGCCTTCACTGTGAATACACAAAAGTACAAGGGGGCCCTTTGTAAAATCGGCCTAGTTAAAGGACTCCAGCCACCCAAAAGCTTAAGTATGTCTAGCTGAGTAGAGGCAGCTAGACACATAGTTTTGGACTCAGTTTAGATCAAAAACTGCGAAAGCTGCCGCTTCACCCTGCAAAACTTTTGACTGCAAAAACAATGACTATTTTCCCTAAAAAACGGCAATATGAACATAAATTGCTTGCTTATAGTTAAGAACTGTTTGCTTTGTTTGAAAAAATAACAAGATGGATACACACACACATGGACAGGGTTTCATGTTGTCTGTGCTATTTCATAATTTGCATACCTTGTTTTATGTCTTTCCCTCCAGCCAGCTCTATGTCCACTGACACAGAAATAGTGAGAAAAAATTACGTCTGAGGAATTTTTATTTTTGCTAGTAAGATTTAGCCCAGCTAAAGTTCAACTTGGCTTTGTAATTCAACACACATCAAAATATTTTTATAGCCAAGTTATGTTGAACAGGTTGATTAACCAAAATAAAAGGTCTGCACTAGGACAACGCGATTTTCTTGGCAAGCTTTCTGTCAAGTTTGTCTTAATGGCATAGCAAGGAAGGAGCTCAGAAAAATCAAAGCATCAGGTGGAAGCTTTAGGGATCTGTAGGATTGCTGGTTAATGAGACAATGCATGTGCTTGTGCACAATAAAGCCAATCGTGGGCTGCAAAGCTGAAAAGGATGAGCAGAGAGCATCCTGTTAAAACCAGAGAAGAACAGGGAAAAGCATAATTCCCTTGTGATAGTTTGGGGAGTTTATTAATTTGAATTCAGGGACACGAGACCACAACGAATATACAGAGAGATAAAAAAACTTTATTGAAAAAAATTATATATATTTATAAATACAAAAAATGTTATATTTATACATATATATATGAATGAAAATAAGAAAGCATATATATGAAGTGTGAACAGTAAAAAACTAAGACAGCAATTATAAAAAGTCAAAAATGCTTGCAAAAATAATTGTTCCCCGTTTTTTCCTATGTCCTTGGTGCAACAACTGGGGCCAGCAGAGGGAGTCTGGATGCTAGCAGGGGAAGTTGCGGTGCTTTCTCGGGACCGGCTGAGGTTGCAGGGGCTTTCCTGGGGTGGGGGCTGGGAGTGCTGCAGAAACAGGGGGCTAGGCAGGAGGTTAGGATTTTTTTGTTTTTAGCAAACTGGAGAGCTGCTAGTAGGATTCTCTCAGGGGTGGCAAAGATGGTGAGATGGAAGCAAAAATGGCATCTGCAGCAACCACGGCGGGTCAGGCAGATCCCCTCCGTGCCCTCAGAGTCCAGAATGGCACATGTGCAATGGTGGCAGATGTTTATAAAGGGCCCCCGCCTTCTCCCCAGAAATCTTTGTGACCACACCTGCATAGTTCTCTGAATCGCCCTCTGGTTTGCCCCATGGGATGTGGTTTTGCTTCATCACACCATTTTACTGGATGGCCGCCAAAGCCCACCTCATCCCCCGCTGCTCCCCACCTCTGCTCAGCTCTCACACACGGGAGGCCGCCTGCCCTTGCTCCAGCCACATGGCTCACCTACACGAGCCCGGCCGGTGCCCGCCCCAGGGCTCGCCCACTCCTGTGCATGGTGCAGTGCCCACCCAGGGATGCCATGTCCCTGTGTGACATGGTGCTGAACATCCAAGGGTATCACAGACCCAACATCGCTCAATCTCGGGTGGGCGTACACCACCCACCCCCTGCGTTGGCACCGTGCACAGCGCCACTGTGCCACTGCACCCACAGGCGGTTCCTGGCAGCACCCCGCTGTCCCGGGACACTGAGCCCACCACTGGCCCCGCCGTGGTCCCGTGTGTCCCAGTGGGAACTTGGCTCACAGCCAGCAGCCCCACGAGACACCGGGTCGTTCCCCTGCGTGGCCACTGTGCCCCGGCCTTGCCACACCAGGCCCAGGCGGCAGAGGGGCTGCAGCGGGCCTGGGATGGCAGGAGCGGGTGGCCTCCATCTCCTCCTCCCCCTCCCCACCCACCAGGTAAGAGGGAAAAGTTTTAAACGACCGTAACACTCTAAACCGTAACCCTTAGGTGATTTTACCCACTTTGCCTCTTAGTGTCAGGTCAAAAAGTTAATAGCTAAGGATGAACTGGGTGCACAGCACTTGGAGGCTTGTCAATGGTGGAAAAAAATGGCAATGTAGCAAGGGATAATGTCTAATTGAGCATTCCATCTCTAAAACACTGAAAAAGGGGAATAATCCAAATCTTAATCTGTGAAAGGATTCATGTGAATGACAGCTGCTCTGTCCGGCTCTGAGGCCAAGATAATTAATCCACGGAGAAGAGGTTTTACTGCACCTCTTGACACAAATCTTAAGCTACTAATGTCAACAAAAGAAACAAAATGGATATTGCAGAATAGCCTTTTACCTGGAAGGCAGTGGAATGACCAGTGGCTGCGTAGTTACTAGCCAGCTTGTTATCTAACAAGGAAAGAACTCTGTGTTTCCCATAGAGTCACTTTACTGTGGAAGCTCCTCCTCTGTTTTCACAAATGTGTTTGCTACATGGTCACTGATGTCTTTGGAAATGCATTTCCTCCCTGAAAACCAGAGGGATCAGCAGCATAAGAAAAGAACATATGGTAAAATCTTAGCCCCAGGGGGTATGCATCATGGACTTTGCTCTGAATTTTTCGTGATATATAATTCTTCCCATGGAAATAGGTTGGATTTAGAGGAAATAAGACTTTGTATTAAAAATTCAGAGCAGAGAATGTTCAGAAAAACAACTGATTTTTCAGGAATTTAATAGTGCCTTCCAGAGCATGTATCTGTGAAATCCTTAATCATAGTTCAGAAAATGGTCTTATCTTTTTAGAAATATTGGAGAAAGATCAGTGAACTAGACAAATACATGCTAGAGGAAACAGAAGTAGTTAGAATAAGGTTTATCTGTGGACAAACTCCCTCTGCTAGGCAGAAAAATACATCTGTTTCAAAGTTTCTACAGTAAAAGTTGATAAAAAATTGTTGGTACTGTATTATCAAATTGCATTTTTTTAACAATAGGTCTTTGATTTTGGCACAACTTGGACAGGTCCTATGTCTCAAGACCTGAGCACAGTCATCAGCAGAGAAGTGCTTCTTAGCCTCAAAATCACAGGAGGCAGCACATGCACTCCCTCAGCGGCATTGCTCAGCATACTGGTATCTGCAAGAGACTCATGCATTTGGAGGAGGAGGTCAGCATCTTTACAGGCATAGCTGCTCAAATCAAAGGCTTCAGGCATGTGGAGAAGGTCAGCATCTTTCAATGTATAATTGCTAAATTCAAAGGTTCTTGCAGTGAACATGTAGGGAATTGGTAGCCCTTAAAGATTCATCACTGGACAAAGTTCAAACAGATTCATCCTTGAGGCAGATAGGTAGCATGGATTTTTGTTTACCATCATTTGTTTAAATTTTCTAACACTGTGACTATTACTGTAAAACATCTCGACATTTCTCATTCATGCCATGCAATATTAACTTAATGCAGTATCCATGTTAGCCAAATCACAGCAGAAATTCTCTCTATTTAGTTGGGGTTTAAATGCTCAAGACAGCAATATTGACCTAGAGTTGGGAGACAAAATTTACATTTTATTTAAAAATATGTGTTAAAAACCAATATATTATATGCATGCTGGCGAAACAAACCAGTGAACACAGTACAGGTGTATGAATCTATGAGATAGATTCTGTATATGCAAAAATAACTTTCTTCCCTTAGGCCTCATCTAAAACTAGAGGGACCGGATTTAACGTTTGCAGAGCAGAGAGACTACAGTGCTAAATGTACCAGATAAACTGGTAGTTTGTATTAATGAAGCAGTGCTAATTACAGAACCTTCTTTTGGGCTGCCTACATGCATCCGTTGAACTAAATATAATTTGCATTTACAATTTAAGCCAGAGCTTTCTCTTTACCTGGCTCTTAAAATATCGTATTGTACCAATGTATAAAGAGGTTGACTAAGATTTCACAGCAGAATAGCAGACATTCTTCTGCAAGACACTTCAGTATAATTTATGGGTATTTAATGTACTTCCAGAGGATGAAGTTATGTGTACAAGTTTTCTAAGCATGCACCAGTTATCTCAAGAACCCCAAAATATTTTAAACCCTAGATTTATAGTATAATAGTTTAATATCTTTACTAAAGAAAATTGAGAGTTCATGGAAAGGACAGATACAAAACACATGCTTGCAAAAATAGCACTGGTAGAGAGTAAGAGTATAAAAACATGTCCATAAGATCTTTAATGTTTGTAAGCTGCATCTGGCAACATGGAAGGCTAATGAGATTTCAAACTACAATATGTCAAATTTATGAGGTGTAGAATGACATGTCCCTTAGCCTTCTGTAACATATTGGGCAATAGAGAAGTTTAAAACATTCCTGAGCTGATTCAAAATTTAAAGTTATGCCTTGACTGGACTTATGAGAAAATAGGTGGTGTTTTCTCTCTGTCTTCAAAATCTATCATGCTTAATATTTCCATAGTGTCAGTATTTGGAGCCTTTAATGCCAATGTATCTTCAGCAGCATGTGTCCCACTCAAGTGACTAGATATTTACAGCATGAACCTCATGTAAGCTTTCAGAAGTGTTTATAGACACAGAATTATAAAACACTATGAAAGCGGGGGGTCAAAAAAACCTGCAATCATGACATCCTTTGTCATCTAAAAGAAAAAAAAGCACTATTTTGTTGTGCATGTGATTTTTTTTTTATTTCTTTTGTCTATTTAATGCAGTTGCTGGCTGTACATCATTACGGGAACAGTTACTCTTTTCTCTTAGAATATATCATGTCAAAAAGTATGAAAACCATTATCCCATCCTCTCAGTATCACAATGTTCACTCTGCGGATTTATTTTTCCCTTAAGTTACAAAAAAAAATAAAATCCATAAATACATGGAGTCAAAGACATAAAGCTAGTGATTAAGTCTGGGGCTTTTTGAGCTGTGTTCTGTTTCCTCTTCTACTACAAATTTAATTTATGATGTTTGACAAGCCAGCTCCTTACTTGACTGCAAAGCGTGAAAACACCATTTAATTTCCTGAAAATTTTCTGATGAAGCTAGTTACTCTGAAGAGTGTACAGACCCCTATAACATTTTAAAAGAGATTAAAAATGTTTTTAAAGAAAACACAGCATTCCTTTTTTTCTTGAATATTCTCTGTATTCAATAATATACATAAGATCTCCTTTAAGCAATAACTCACATGTGCATCACAAGGTGGATGTGCATCACAAGTCATGCAAGCTAGTCCAGAAAATTTTAGAGTCTCGCAGGGATAGATACTAAAAGAGCAAACAATAACTTTGAAGTCCTGTTTTGAGACATTATAGATTGCAGTTGCAATAAGTGTAGTAAACCTGAAAATCTCAAATTTAAGTATAACTTCTGGAGGTTTTTTTTAAAAATATTAAAAGGTATGTTTGGGTTGTCGAAGCAGCTTTCATTCTGTCTTAGGCACTATTTCAAGAGTTGGGAGGAATCTGCCTTTAAAATTGTTTAATTTAGTTTAGGGTTCTGTAAATCAAAATGGCTTAATAATAACCATATGATAGTAACCATATAGTATTAGTCCATGTAAGAGTTATTATCTGAATTTTGTGAGGTTGTAACTTTTGGTTTGGAACAATTCTGCTAACTTTACATTATTAGTTTACCTTAGACTGATGACATGTACTCCCAAACTCAGTCTTCCCATAACTTTTTTCTGAGATTAGAGTATAATTTTTGAAAATAGAAAATACGTAAGATTTCACTTAAAATGCTCCTCACTGCAAGATCATATAAGCCACATTGTCCTTGAAAATCTCAAGTATCTATTTACAGCCTAAGAAGGCTCACTTCCACAATTGCGTTCCTGACTGCAACATTTTTCTTCTCCTAGTTCAATTCTACAGTTCTGAGTTTCATCTCTGTATAACATGCTGCATGGCTTTGTTCCCTTTGTACTGGTGTGCAACCAAGGACAGTGCAAATTATGTTGATTTCTGAGCCTTAAAATCTGTGGGAAGGATCTGGATTCCTTGGATGTCATAGGAAACAAGACAACTGGGGCATGGGACTGCACTCGAAGAGCAATCAATACCACAGACAAATGATGGGTGGTGTTTTTCCTAAAAAAAAAAAAAATTGAAAAGGGCATGTTCCTGGTGCAATGGCTGCAAGTCTCTAACTTATCCTTGCCAAAGATCTACATATTCCTGAGCTTGTGATAGTAAATCAGCAAGGGATAATTCAACTAATCAGTAAAAGAATAGCAGTGCCATAAATAAAGAAAACAGGGCCATGTGCTGTATGCAGATCTCATGCCAACATTTCAGCTCAAATTTCCTCTATCTCATCTAATTCTTTAAAAGAAAAAGGACTCAGTATGCATATGTGAAATCCAATCACTGACTGTTGATTTATTGTCTCCCTCACTGTCATTCTTGAATACCAGCATAGCCTATAGAAACTGACTTTAATCTTTCCTACACTTACCTTTTTCCTGGAAACTTCACCGATTGTGTGTTCTGGGAAATGTCTAATGCATTAATAGCAAGCATAACTGACTTGGGCAGTTCTGAAGCTGTGCACTTGTCAATTTTAATTTGGGGTGTTATCACAACAAAATCCAGCCACGCTCTGGTAGGCATGCATGTGCTGCACAGTCTATTAAATCTAAATCTTTGTTCAAGTAAAATAACTTACAGCTTAAGACTGATAACAGTAAAATATCAAAACAAGGTTTAGGACCTATTAAGGCTAATATCCATTATGTTTAATACCAGTTTTTGGCAGTGTGCTGGAAGGGATAACAGGAACTGAAGCAGTGACAGTGGAGAAAGGGATGAAGACAGAGCTTTCTGAATGGTGACATTTGTTTGCGGAAGCTTGAGAGTTTTTCTGTGCTAATGCTAATACCGTTCTGAATTGTATAATGGGAGAGAGAAGCTGCTGAATGAAACACAGCTCTGAATTGTGTAATGGGAGAGAGAAGCTGCTGAATGAAAGCAGGGATTCACAAAAGATGGATCAGTTCCCTTACAATACAGTAGAAGGGTGTGGGTATGTGTAGGGGTATATCTAGAAATGTATGCATCTGTGTATATATGTATGTGAGAAAGAGATACAGAGGTGAATGTTAGAGAGCAGGAGGGCTCTGCAGAGGGACCTGGACAAATAGATGGGGTGAATCCAAGGCTATGAGGTTCAACAAAACCAAGTGCTGCATCCTGCACTTTGGCCACAACAACCCCATGCAGAGCTACAGACTGGGGACAGAGTGGTTGGAGAGCAGCCAGGCAGAAAGGAAGGTCCTGGGGGTGCTGATTGACAGGAGACTGAATATGAGCCAGCAGTGTGCCCAGGTGGCCAAGAAGGCATCCTGGCCTTTATCAGGAATAGTGTGACCAGCAGGACCAGGGAAGTCATTCTTCCCCCTGTACTCAGCACTGGTTAGGCTGCACCTTGAGTGCTGTGTCCAGTTCTGGGCCCCTCAGTTTAGCTGGGGTTGTTTAGCCTGAAGAAGAGAAGGCTCAGGGAGGACCTTATCACTCTCTACAACTCCCTGAAAAGAGGTTGTAGCCAGGTGTCTCTTCTCCCAGGCAACCAGTGACAGAGCGAGACAACACAATCTTAAGCTGCACAAAGGGAAGTTTAGGCTGACTGTTACGAAAAAATTCTTCATTGGAATGGGCTGCCCAGGGAGGTGGTAGAGTCACTGTCCCTGGAAGTGTTTTAAAAAAGACTGGGTGTGGCACTTAGTGCCATGGTTTAGTTGATGAGGTGGTATTAGGTCATAGGTTGGACTTGATGATCTCAAAGCTCTTTTCCAACCTAGTTCATTCTGTGATTCTGTGAGAGACTCCCTGCCTCTGTGGCTTCCTGTCTCTACCAGCAAAAGTAGCTTGGAAAGGTGTTGTCATATTTGCTCGCAAGGGATCCTTAAAGTAGAACTGAAAAACTTTCATAATGACCGAGAGATATATAAATTCTTGAGAGATGATTTTTTTTTCTGGTGAAATGCAACTGTAACGTGGTAAATCTGGATGCTGCCTTTTTCATATGACAAAACTTTGGTTTGTGTCTAGATGAAAATGCCCCTTCATTTTAGGGCAGGACTTTGCTTTAAAAATGTCAAGAAAAAATCAGAGTAAATGGGGACATGGGAGAGGAGACAAGAGATCTTTCTGCTTAGGTAAATGCAAAATCGAATTGAAACACACGACCTGAAGAAGAATAATTTCAGTCAAAAAAATACAGCACTATGTTATGCACTAAATAGATATCTAGGGTGTTGGTAGAATCAGTAAAATCAGAATCTATTCCGGAAAAGATGATTGCTGAACATTTTGTCATTTGGCAAGTCTTCGACAATACATTAGGATCTCAGGAGTTTTTAATTTATTTAGTTTTTTTATAGCCACAAGGTAATTTTTATGGGTTTTTTTGATCGAGTACAGCATAGGTAATAGCTGAATCAGCTTAACAAAAGACACAGTAAATTAAGCTTGACAGCAAACCAAACAACAAAACAAGGTTACTCACGCGAGGACCTAGTAAGAAGATTTAACTTCCATAATGTGATAAACAGAGAACTGAAAACCCATTATGGGTGTGAGCTCAGAAAGCATCCCTGCTGCTGCTCCCTTTAGTGAGGAGGATTTCAGTCATAACAGAAGCTTTCTCAGCATTTAATGAACAGAATAATGAGCTTTAGATGGGCTGGTGCTTGAAGGAGCCTCTGAGAATTAAATAGTTGCTAACGGCTCTTGAACTGAAAAAGAACCTGGAAAGTGAAGCTTTGACACACTTTTCATAACGGGTCACCCAGTGAGGAAACAGGCATCCCAGGAGCTGTTTTCTAGAGCTGCTCTGACTGGGTTTACTTATGTTTCCCTTTTGCAAAACATGCCACCAGGTCACCAGTCATGCCACAAGAGCCAGGATTGAAACTGGAGACAGACTGATTTCAGAATCTTCTTTCAGATTCAGCAATGTGAGATCTATTCCCACACAATAGCTCCTCCCGAGCTTTGTGGAGGCCTGTGTTACTTTTTCCAATTTGCAGATGGCAAAGGTTCAAAAAATGTCTGACTGAGTTCAATTATGTCCTTTTTTTAAACACTGTGATCTTACTCTTGTTCTAGTTCTCATTTCCTTGGAACAATATTTTTTGCAGTATTGGATTTCTTGGTCTGAGGGGGAAATGATGTGCAGATGATATTTTGCAGACATGGCCACACAAAGGCTGCATCTACAAAGCCTCCCAAACATACTGCAAGGAGTACTGAGATTGTATGTGATGTGAAGGGGGAATTGTGAGTACTTCTCATAATGTGTGCTAGAAATGGAAGTATGTATTGAATTTAAGTTCAAATTCATGTTACAAAAAGGTCTAGGACCTAGAACATGTGCATTTTTATAACAAAGGAAAAGACTTACTATTTGTTTTCTCTTCCATGTAACAGAGAATGCTTAGAACAGTGCAAAGTAAATAAAAACAAAGTTAAAAAAAGTGAATAAAAGTTAAAAAGTGAAGCAAAGTGTCTTGAAAGAAACAGTAATGTACTATAAAAGATCAACTTTTTTGAAATTGAAGAGAGATATAGTGCAATTCATTAGTTTTTCCTAGTATTACTCTGGTTTTTAAAGTAGCTGTTACAACAGACACAGTTTCTCAGAGTCTTAAACTGACCACAGGTCTCTCTAGCTGGGCAAAATGAAATCATGGAATAACAGTATCTGAGGACAGTCCTGGCTGGAAGGGGCATCAAAAGATTGCCTCGTCCAATCTTCCATGGGCAATGCAGCCTGGATGAGAATACCCATCACTCTGTGCAGCCACATTTCGAAAACCTCAAGTAATGGGGACTCCACTGCATCCCTGGGCAAGATTGTTTGAGTGAAAGAATATTCTGAGCTGTTGAAATTTCCTTAAGTGATATCAAGAAAAAATCCTATACTCAGGAAGGAGAAGAAAATCAGTACATTTTACTGAATTTCAAAGCACAAGACTAGAGACAAACTGATTTTAATGCCACAGCAAAGGAAAGCCCTTGATTTTGCAACTCTTTTTCCGCATGCACAAGTACACAAGTGCAAATGCAAAATGACAGGGTGGTATAAGAATAAATAAAAGCAAAGATCTTGGACAACTACAGTGCACGTGACATTGCTGGTGTTCTATCTGAGTTACTATACTAGTGAATCAAATTCTTTCATTTTTTTTCACTAGCTAAATACTCCCCAGAGCAATGGAGTTGTGGGTCTCAGCAACCTACTGGCCTTTAAGTTATCCTCCTCAGAAACAGACTAGTGAAGATGGCTTCTGTTTGCTCCTCCTCATGTCTTCTCCTAGTCATACTTTCCCATTTCACATCCCTGAGATTTTCTATTAAGAATTGCTACCCAGAGCAAAACCAGCCAAGATATGTCTCTTGTTCCATCTCATGAGCTGCCACCAACATGTGCCATCCTTTCTGATCGCTGAGCTCATATTGTTTCTGTCAAGACTATAAGCTGGAAAAAGGATGTAGATTTCTTGCAAAGCCCACATATAATTTGAAACTGAAAATCTCAGTCTTTCATCTGCAAACTGAACTAAGCTGTTGTGGAAACATTCAGACATGCAAAAATTTTATTTCAGAATATTATTTCCATTAATTTAACTGTGCTTTTAAATGTGTTTAAGTATTTCCTCTTTCTGTGTTACAAGTGCTAAACATAACTTCCTGCTTTGCTGTGGTTTAGATGCCTCCTGAGATGTGTAAGTAAGGAGTTTGGGGCAGATCCCACTGAGCTTGCTGTGATCATCACCACAGGATCCATGCCTTCATGTGGCTCCAGCTGCTAGTTCCTAGCAATGGTTTTCTTCCCCTGTGTGATCCCTTCTGCATGCCCTAAGGTTCTAACTCACTGTATCTAAATTCACCTTATTTATTTCTATGTGAGGCAGTAAGTATCTCCTTCAAACTCTCTGAGACTTTGGAAGATGAAACAAAGCAATAAAATATCTTTCATCCTTTTTTCTGTCGCATATTGCCAGAGGCAAAACCTTCAAATTTCCACTGGTCAGTACTGGTAGGAAAACAGATAAGTGAAGACTGGCTGCTGCACCGTCTACAGCCTGAGGGAAATGGGGAACTTGGGAGGAAAACAGAAAGCCAGGCTTCAAAGTACATGAAAGGTAAAGCCTGTGAAAGAGAGAGACCCTAAAGGAACTGCTACAGGTCAGGAAAATTTGAATCCAATCTTACCAAATGAAGTATTCTGTTGCTCAATATTTCCAGGCCACTTACAGGTATAACAAGTATATTTTTATTGGGTTTGTGTGGCCAGGTTTTGGTGGTGGGATGGCTACATGGGTGACCTCTTTGAGAAGCTGCTGGAAGCTTCCCACATATCTGGCAGAGCCTATACCAGCCAGCTCCAGGACAGACCTACTGCTGGCCAAGTCCAAGACAATCCAAAATGATGGTAATGTCTCTGTGATAACATATTTAAGAAGGAAAACCAAGTTATTGTGCAGATGAAAATTGCAACCAAACGAGAGCATAGTGAGAACATGTGAACAACAATGCAAACACCAAGGTCAGTGGAGAAGAAGGGGGAGGAAGTGCTCCAGGTGCCAAAGCTGAGATTCTGCTGCAGCCAATGGTGAAGACCATGGTGGAGCAGCTGTGCCTCTGCAGCCCATGGAGGTCCATGTGGAAGAAGAGGTCCACTTGTAGTCCATGCAGGAGCACCACACTGGAGCAGGTGGATGCCCAAAGGAGGCTGTGATCCCGTGGGAGGCCCATGTTGGAGCAGGGTCCTGGCAGGGACCTGCTGACCCATGGAGAGAGGAGCCCACACTGGAGCAGGTTTTTCTGGTAGGACTTGTGGCATGTGGGAGACACATGCTGGAACAACCTTTGCCTGAAGGAGTACACCCCATGGAAAAGTGACCCATGTGGCAGCAGTTTGTGAAGAACTGTTGTCTGGAGAGGTTCATGTATGACTGTCTCCCATGGGAAGAACCTCACAGGAAACAGGAAAAGGACTCTTTCCTTTGAGTAGTGGCACAAACAACTGACTATAATCCCCATTCCCCATCTATTTGCACCTTTGAGAAGGAGGGAGAGGCGGGGGGAGGGTGTTTTTAAGTTTTATTTTACTTCTCATTATCCTGCTATGATTCTGTAATTAATTTAATTGATGTTCCTGCTTAAAGTCTGTTTTGCCTGTGATGGTGATAAGTGAGTGATCTCCTCCAGTCCTTATCTCAGCTCACAAAACTTATGTTTTCTCTGTCCAGAGGGGAGTGAGAGAGTAACTTTGGTGGGTACCTGGCATCCAGCCATGATCATATATTTATGATTTATTCGAATACTGAATACATCGTCTCTCAGTGATGTTAAAACAGCTGGTGCTCATGTTTAAGCAAGAGAACATCATTTTTCCTAAAACATCTTAAATGTATGCAATCTATTACACTGCTGTCCATCACTTCAAGGTAGAGATCAATCCAAAATGAACAATATTTAGGTTAAAAACATGCACATGTACACCGGTCTGAGATCTACCACAGGAATAACAGTTGAGGATCACAGGAATTTTTTTAATTCACAGTGATGGAATGGTTTGAGGGTATAAAATGCCTTTATGAATCTACTCCTTTTCTTCAGAAAGTGTTTCAGTAGTCTGACAGTATAAAACAGAAACAACTTTAATCACCATGGATTTTAAAGCTTACTCTCCCTATTAAAAGCTGAAGCATGGCATTCTGGTGTATTTCAGAGGACAATGTTTCTGGAAATGAGAGGACTTTGCAACAAGGTGAGAGAGACTCTGCTCAGGAGACTGTAATGTTACAAAACCTAAGTAAAATGGGCAATGGATGCAGAATGACATTGGATTTGAAAACATTGTCTTGTGAATGAAAAACTACTCTAGCAAGAAGAGTTAATGTACCTCATGCTTCTCATGTCTGTCCTTCCATATTTAAATCTGAATATTGAAATCTGACCACCCCACATGCAGACCATGAATGGATAGCAGACCACCTGAAGGCACATTTACCTTACCATTACTCAACTCCCCCAGATTTCCCTCACAGAAAAGATTAACTTCTAATTCTGCTGTCAGATCTCTATTTGGGCCCAGGTACTAAGGTTCACCTCTGAAACTGAACCAGTGGAAGTCATGGATCTTGCCCCTGTCCTCAATATCTTTTGGTCAGCACATGTAACCACAAGTTTCTCTTTCTGGTTCCAGTGAGAGTCTAAGTGAAAAATCATCTACTTTCAGCTAATACCTGACAAATGTTGGGCTCTTGTATGTGGATAACATGGCCATAATGTACATACTAACATACGATTCATGGGCACTATGGAAAAATATTTTATACAAGCATAAGCTCCCTTTTAAATCAAGCAGATGAGCCTTTTCTCAGATGCCATCTATGTTATGATACAACAAAGCTTTGTCCTCTAAATTCCTCTTGGATTTATCCTCTGAAAATAACCTTTTCTTGGTACCTTGTTGCAACAGCAATAGTTTTATTGTGTGAGAGAAATAAGGTCTCTGGGAGAAGATAGTTTTTTTATAAGAGCAACTATTACACTTGATACAGCTCTGTCACTGATATATCTGATATATCATGTAGCCCATGGTTTAAAAAA